>OZ025251.1:45342255-45463876 GCA_964019135.1 Arenicola marina
AATGGAAGCTGACCATTGGAAACTGGAGTCGTTCAACCAAGATTCCCGACACGCTCACTGGTACAATTTAAACGCTATATTGCAAAGCTGGAGATGAAAACAAAAATGTGCTTTTATCTGAGACGCCTCGCAAACATTAAGCGCCAAAGGCGGGTGTGTATCTACTGTAAAAACGCAAGGAATATTGTCATTGAAGGCGAATACAACTTTATCCTAAAATGCCCGTTAAGACAAGAATATCTCCCATTTTTTGTAATTCGTAACCCGTCAAGACATTTTATTACCTTGTTTAAATCAAAAAGCCCTAGTGTGATAAATACCTTCGCCCGATACGTGTACCATGCATTTCGTCGACGCCAGTGTTATGTAAAGTGCTAGAGTGTTGTTATCTCGTTGAAAATTAGTGCAACCCTATCATTGCTATGGGCGTTGTGTCTAAAGTTCAAGTAGTGAGTTTTTTGTTGTTTTTTGAATAAGTCGGCCAGTAAAGAATAAATATGACATAATAATGTACTATATTATGCGGCACATACTTTTATATATATATATGTATATTTCTTTCTTTTAAAACGTAATTTCTGTCTGGCGGTTTTCCTCTGAGGGAAACCATCGAGCAGTCACCAATACTCACTTAGTAACGCTTATTGTCAGCGCATGAACGATGACAGGGTAACGAGAAACCGCGTCCTTTGTTCACAGCAACGACAGATCCTGCGGCGGTGTGAGGGGGTGGATGGGGTCGACCTGACCCCCTCCCTGCAGGTGCGCAGGCAGGGTGATGAGATCACCGCCGCCCTGGACGGGGTCACCGGGGCCGACCTCAGGGCCATGGTGGCACCATTCACCCATCTGGACGACACCCTCTCCCGGGACCAGGTGAGGGAAGGGGGGGGGGCGCTTAGTTCGTCAGCTCATTGAAGCTGCTTAAAGTAATATGTTCTGTAATTGTTTGTATTACTAACCTCTTCTCCATGTCAAATAAGTATATTTGGTCTTGAATTTAAATCTTTAAAGCCTGTGGGCTATCCGGGGTGAAGCAAATTTCTTCACCGGAGCAGAAGTTGGTGGCCGGCTTTATATCCCTGCGCGCCTGTTCGCTGTTAGGGTATTCTGTGTGATGTCGACCGCGGCTCGCTAGGACGTCCGCGCGCGATATATAAACCGCGCAGTGTTATGTTGAAATTGTTGTTTTACAGACTCAACGAGATATAAAACATACGCATCATAATACTTTTAGTCTTGATTCTAAAATGTAAAAAATCTAAGGTTGGCGCATGTAAGTAGGCTGCCTTAATGGTCCATTTTATTAGGACTTATATTATAATATACGATTATAATCTTATGTTTTTGGGTTAAAATTATTAGTTATTAGTCACCAGCCATTTTGGCAATATTGTTCTTCCTATGCATCATAGACACGATATGGCCTTGTATTGAAGTTACCGTGGAATTATGATGGGACGTTAATTGAGATAGTGAAACTGATATATATGTGACGTTTATGAGTATCTGATGGGTTGGGTTATATGGCTGTAGGTGGCGACACTGGAAGGCGTAGTACGCCCCCTGCTGGAGGAGAATGCTTACGCCGGGCTGACCCAAGACGCCATCACTGATATGGCCGTTGTCGTCCGCAGAATACCGTAAGTGTCTTAATAGAAACTTATATTAATAAAGAACTAAAAGACGTATGCCAAATGCCAATGCTCCCTGCAACGAAAAAACGCAGCATATATATGAAGCCCCAAAAAGTTCACCCTGTTCTGGTGACCTCACGAAGAAGGAACGCTCATCACGTGACCCTGTCCTGTGTTACAGAGCGGCTGACATCAGAACGAGGCTGACGGACGCCGCCGACCTTGACCACTACTGCAGCCAGATGGCGGAGCAGTCGTTCGTGGAGGAGGACCAGCAACAGGCGACAGACGTCGCCAACCTCTGTCTCACTGAGGTACTGCCCCACTGTCTGTCTGACTGAGGTACTGCCCCACTGTCTGTCTCACTGAGGTACTGCCCCACTGTCTGTCTGACTGAGGTACTGCCCCACTGTCTGTCTCACCGAGGTACTGCCTCACTCTCTGTCTGACTGAGGTACTGCCCCACTGTCTGTCTCACTGAGGTACTGCCCCACTGCCTATCTCAATGAGGTACTGCCCCACTGCCTATCTTACTGAGGTACTGCCCCACTGCTTATCTCATTTAAGTACGGCCTCCCTGCCTGTCTCACTGGGGTACTGCCCAACAGCCTGTCTCACTGAGGTACTGCCCCACTGCCTGTCTCACTGGGGTTCTGCCCCACTGCCTATCTCACTGAGGTACTGCCCCACAGCCTGTGTCAATGAGGTACTGCCTCACTGCCTGTCTGACTAAGGTATCTGTCCCACAACCCGTCTCACTGAGGCACTGCCCCACAGCCTATCTCACTGAGGTACTGCCCCACAGCCTGTCTCACTGAGGTACTGCCCCACAGCCTGTCTCACTGAGGTACTGCCCCACTGCCTATCTCACTGAGGTACTGTCCCACTGCCTATCTCACTGAGGTACTGTCCCACTGCCTATCTCAATGAGGTACTGCCCCACAGCCTGTCTCACTGAGGTACTGCCCCACAGCCTGTCTCACTGAGGTACTGCCCCACATCCTGTGTCAATGAGTGTCTCACTGTCTCACTGTCTCACTGAGGTACTATATATGTTTTAATTTATCGTATTTATGTTTTAATTAATATTTACCAAATGAATAGTTACAATGATATTTTATAGATAATCCAAGTAGCCACAACGTAGTGTAGCTTATATATTACTCTCTCAAGATCCCTTGGTGAGACACAATCAATAGGCCATGGGTTCGCGCCTTGGTACCAGCGCCCGGGCCATGTCTAATTGTCCTGGGAGATTTTATTGCCACAGTTTAATCTCCATATGCACAAAAGTGACCTATAACCTTAACAATTCATTTCACCCTTTCACAGTCCACCAAGAGCCCATGTGACTTGGGCGATTTGCTGGCAGAACTAACTCTATCACACTTGGACAACATCGCTGATGACGTCATCACTTCATGTGCCTTTACGTTGACTCAGCGTGTCCGCAACCGTGACGTCAGAAAGGCGATATTGGACAGGATTAGGGCGGCGGCCGGGGGGTGAGCACTTATTTCCTTATCTCCCTGGATGTCACTCGTTAAAATTATTGTTACCTATATCTCTGCGAACGATATAAAAAAAAATCAGTTATTTGTAAAACCATTTATTTAATTACCAATCAGTGTCAATATATATGAGCAAGTGACATAACATAAAGACAGATAAAAAAAATTGTATTTAAAATAAAAGATATAATTCACGTAGCAATTAGATGCATAGTTATGCCGTGTATGTTTATATATTTGTACTCTGTTGTCTAATTTATGCTTTCAAAACCAAATGCAGTGTCTCTTATCAAGTTATGGAGAACAGTAAACGGATGGCTAGTGGGGGGTATTTGGATGCCCTTTATTGTAAACCAATGTTTACAAATGTTTGTACGCTTGCCGCATATCTCGTACCAATCTTTGTTGGGAGGTCGTCATATAGGGTCAGTCATTTAAAGACTATTGCCAAGTGAAATCCGATGTTGAGAATCGACCGTCTACCATGTGACCTTTTGACCTTTTGACGCCGTGATTTATTGATCTATCGGGCCTTGCAGGTACTCGTCAATGAGTCTGGACAGCCTCGAGTCAGTGGCACCAGCCCTACTCGATCTCTCAGAGGCCGACCTACAGGAGATCGCCAGCATTGTAAGCATAACTTAGATTCACCTTGGTTTTCACAGAGATTTCACGTTGACCAGCAATCATGGGAGATTATCAAAATGTTCAATTCCGTGTCGAATGCCGTTGAAACCACATGAAACAGTGGTGCCATCTGGTGAATCAATCACCATGCATATCAAACATAGTCCGCCCGCTACGGACTCGGCCGGCAGAGGGCAGCACTGTACCATGAGATTACGGAATTCGGCGCTGGAATGAGGTTCTCCCAATGTGCTGGTGTCTGGTCCACGATTCACCACGATGTTCCGTCTCGTATATCAGTGTGTGCGCCACCTGCCCAATGGGGCCAGTCAGGTGATGGCTAACCCCGTGTCTTTGTTTCCTAGTAAACACAGCTGTAGATCCATGAGAATCATTCCATGATGATGCATGTAATATCCATGAGGTAGCCAATGCCGAGGCTGAAGCACTGCTAACACATTTGCATTGGCAACATACCCGTGTGGGTAGCCCATACTTTCCCATTGGACGGTATGACATTGGTGGATATGACATTGGGTTATATGACATTGGACGGTATGACATTGGACGGTATGACATTAGACGGTATGACATTGGACAGTATGGCATTGGACAGTATGACTTTGGACGGTATGATATTGGTGGATATGACATTTGACGGCATGACATTGGACGGTATGACATTGAACGGTATGACATTGGATGGTATGACATTGGATGGTAGGACAGTAGATGGTAGGACAGTAGATGCTATGACATTGGACGGTATGACATTGGACGGTATGACATTGGACGGTATGACATTGGACGGTATGACATTGGACGGTATGACATTGGGTGGTATGACATTGGATGGTATGACATTGGACGGTATGACATTGGACGGTATGATATTGGTGGATATGACATTAGACGGTATGACATTGGATGGTATGACATTGGACGGTATAACATTGGATGGTATGACATTTGACGGTATGACATTGGATGGTATGACATTGGACGGTATGACATTGGACGGTATGACATTGGATGGTATGACATTTGACGGTATGACATTGGACGCTATGACATTGGACGCTATGACATTGGACGGTATGACATTGGGTGGTATGACATTGGACGGTATGACATTGGACGGTATGATATTGGTGGATATGACATTAGACGGTATGACATTGGATGGTATGACATTGGACGGTATGGCATTGGACGGTATGACATTGGACGGTATGATATTGGTGGATATGACATTAGACGGTATGACATTGGACGGTATGACATTGGACGGTATGACATTGGATGGTATGACATTTGACGGTATGACATTGGATGGTATGACATTGGACGGTATGACATTGGACGCTATGACATTTGACGGTATGACATTGGACGCTATGACATTGGACGCTATGACATTGGACGGTATGACATTGGACGGTATGACATTGGGTGACATAACAGTGTACAACACGCATTGAATACCTCGTCGGTTGACCGTTTCACCTCTACCCCCACCCCACCCCCCCACCCTTCCCCCTACCAGCCTGACGTTGGCCGCACGTTGCCCATGCTCCTGGAGGAGACTGAGAATCGCGAGTTGCGCTGTGAGGGCCAGCGCTGTGACCCCCGCGACATGGCGGCCCTGGAGGGTCTGGCGGAGCGGCTGGTGGAGCAGGCCGGAGCCGCCTTCCTCGCCAGCCTACCAGACGGCAGCGCCCCCGCCGGTCGCAGGCGTCGCGGCACCTCAGGTAGGTCCTATAGGCGCAGGCGTCGCGGCACCTCATGTAGGTCCTATAGCCGCAGGCGTCCAGGCACCTCAGGTAGGTCCTATAGGCGCATGCGTCGCGGCACCTCAGGGAGGTCCTATAGGCGCAGGCGTCGCGGCACCTCAGGTAGGTCCTGTACCCGCAGGCGTCGCGGCACCTCAGGTAGGTCCTATAGGCGCATGCGTCGCGGCACCTCAGGGAGGTCCTATAGGCGCAGGCGTCGCGGCACCTCAGGTAGGTCCTATAGGCGCAGGCGTCGCGGCACCTCATGTAGGTCCTATAGCCGCAGGCGTCCAGGCACCTCAGGTAGGTCCTATAGGCGCATGCGTCGCGGCACCTCAGGGAGGTCCTATAGGCGCAGGCGTCGCGGCACCTCAGGTAGGTCCTGTACCCGCAGGCGTCGCGGCACCTCAGGTAGGTCCTATAGGCGCATGCGTCGCGGCACCTCAGGGAGGTCCTATAGGCGCAGGCGTCGCGGCACCTCAGGTAGGTCCTGTACCCGCAGGCGTCGCGGCACCTCAGGTAGGTCCTGTACCCGCAAGCGTCGCGGCACCTCAGGTAGGTCCTATAGGCGCAGGCGTCGCGGCACCTCAGGGAGGTCCTATAGCCGCAGGCGTCCAGGCACCTCAGGTAGGTCCTATAGGCGCATGCGTCGCGGCACCTCAGGGAGGTCCTATAGGCGCAGGCGTCGCGGCACCTCAGGTAGGTCCTGTACCCACAGGCGTCGCGGCACCTAAGGGAGGTCCTATAGGCGCAGGCGTCGCGGTACCTCAGGTAGGTCCTGTGCCCGCAAGCGTCGCGGCACCTCAGGTAGGTCCTATAGGCGCAGGCGTCGCGGTACCTCAGGGAGGTCTTATAGGCGCAGGCGTCGCGACACCTCAGGTAGGTCCTATAGGCGCAGGCGTCGCGGCACCTCAGGGAGGTCCTATAGGCGCAGGCGTCGCGGCACCTCAGGTAGGTCCTATACGCGCAGGCGTCGCGGCACCTCGGGTAGGTCCTATAGGCGCAGGCGTCGCGGCACCTCAGGTAGGTCCTATACGCGCAGGCGTCGCGGCACCTCGGGTAGGTCCTATAGGCGCAGGCGTCGCGGCACCTCAGGTAGGTCCTATAGGCGCAGGCGTCGCGGCACCTCAGGTAGGTCCTATAGGCGCAGGCGTCGCGGCACCTCAGGTAGGTCCTATAGGCGCAGGCGTCGCGGCACCTCAGGTAGGTCCTATAGGCGCAGGCGTCGCGGCACCTCAGGGAGGTCCCGTACCCGCAGGCGTCGCGGCACCTCAGGTAGGTCCTGTACCCGCAAGCGTCGCGGCACCTCAGGTAGGTCCTATAGGCGCAGGCGTCGCGGCACCTCAGGGAGGTCCTATAGCCGCAGGCGTCCAGGCACCTCAGGAAGGTCCTATAGGCGCATGCGTCGCGGCAACTCAGGGAGGTCCTATAGGCGCAGGCGTCGCGGCACCTCAGGTAGGTCCTGTACCCACAGGCGTCGCGGCACCTAAGGGAGGTCCTATAGGCGCAGGCGTCGCGGTACCTCAGGTAGGTCCTGTACCCGCAAGCGTCGCGGCACCTCAGGTAGGTCCTATAGGCGCAGGCGTCGCGGTACCTCAGGGAGGTCCTATAGGCGCAGGCGTCGCGACACCTCAGGTAGGTCCTATAGGCGCAGGCGTCGCGGCACCTCAGGGAGGTCCTATAGGCGCAGGCGTCGCGGCACCTCAGGTAGGTCCTATACGCGCAGGCGTCGCGGCACCTCGGGTAGGTCCTATAGGCGCAGGCGTCGCGGCACCTCAGGTAGGTCCTATAGGCGCAGGCGTCGCGGCACCTCAGGTAGGTCCTATAGGCGCAGGCGTCGCGGCACCTAAGGGAGGTCCTATAGGCGCAGGCGTCGCGGCACCTCAGGTAGGTCCTATAGGCGCAGGCGTCGCGGCACCTCAGGTAGGTCCTATAGGCGCAGGCGTCGCGGCACCTCAGGGAGGTCCTATAGGCGCAGGCGTCGCGGCACCTCAGGTAGGTCCTATACGCGCAGGCGTCGCGGCACCTCGGGTAGGTCCTATAGGCGCAGGCGTCGCGGCACCTCAGGTAGGTCCTATACGCGCAGGCGTCGCGGCACCTCAGGTGGGTCCTATAGGCGCAGGCGTCGCGGCACCTAAGGGAGGTCCTATAGGCGCAGGCGTCGCGGCACCTCAGGTAGGTCCTATAGGCGCAGGCGTCGCGGCACCTCAGGTAGGTCCTATAGGCGCAGGCGTCGCGGCAGGTAGGTCCAGTACGAGGCAGCATCAACATGGGCCGGCATCTACCACAACATGGGCCGGGTAGGCATCATGAATCCGCCATAACGACCTATACCACTTGGGTTTGCAGCTACTTATATCTGCAACGTATATCAGTATTCGGGTCTTCGAGGATTACTGTGTGTCAGTTGTAAATGGATTCACGGCCTATCGGTAGTAACTGGATTCACGGCGTCCCGGTATTAAATGGTTTCACGGCGTCCCGGTATTAAATGGTTGCACGGCGTCCCGGTATTAAATGGTTTCACGGCGTACCGGTAGTAAATTGTTTCACGGCGTATCGGTAGTAACTGGATTCACGGCGTACCGGTAGTAAATGGTTTCACAGCGTACCGGTAGTAAATGGTTTCACGGCGTACCGGTAGTAAGTGGTTTCACGGCGTACCGGTAGTAAATGGTTTCACGGCGTACCGGTAGTAAATGCTTTCATGGCGTACCGGTAGTAAATGGATTCACGCCGTACCGGTAGTAAATGGATTCACGGCGTACCAGTAGTAAATGGATTCACGGCGTACCGCGCTTCGGTGTCACGTGGTTTGACTGCACCTAGCGATATATTCGCGTCGAACCCTTGCAAAACTAACACCTCAGTAGATGGCAGCACTGTTGCCTACGAAATGTCTTCCTAGTGGGCGGCACTAAAGTTACCGGTTGCGGTGTTTATGGCAAGGTGACTCGGGGTCCTTTAGAGATAGTTTTCGCTGCTATCCCTTGCAGCCTACACGTGCAGCGCCCTGAGTCTGGTGTCGGCCGCCACCCTCCCCACCACTGACCTCGCCACCCTGCCCGCCGAGATCTTCACGTCGTGTCCCTCAGAACTCAACGTCCCAGGCTACAGCGAGGCACAACTCACCGCCGTCATGGAGGCGGCCAAACAGGTCTCTTATAGTCGCTCTCCTTTACTCCCCCGGGCATATTCAGATATCAGCGCCATAGCCAATACCTTTAACCACCTAATCGCTTTGGTCGTTATAGAACATAGTCTACTGTGTTTTGTGTTTTAGTGTATGAGCTTATAAACTTAGTAGGTGACACTGAAAGCAGTCGCGCTGCTTCCGTTCGGCAAAAACACTATGAGGCACCTGAGAAAAAATTGTCAAATTAACATATCGTGTTTTTGTAAACATTTGTGCTTGTATGTAACATATGTTCATCTTGTATTCATATTTGCCTGATATAACTGGTTGAAACAAGTGCTACATTTTTAATCTTCACAGCACCTTGGTGCCAATCTTACCGCGTGGAACACTGTGTCCTTCACTGACCTTGGAGTGAGTTTGTTGGGTCTGGCAACAGACGACTGGGCGAACGTCCCTCTCACTTCCGTGGACGTCACAAACGCCATTGGAGCCATGGAGACCGGTCTGACGACAAACACCAAGGTAAGCGCGCTCGCATTGAGTGCTCTGGTCACCTGAGAGCCTAACGGCACGTGGGTCGGTGGTTCGAGCCCTGCTGTGGCCATGTCTGTGTGGTCGCAGGATAAAGATCCCATGTCTTTCTTCGTAAAGAGTAGGGGGTTACCCCCGGGGACATGGCTCCACTCTCCCTTCCTTCCCACATTGACGCGATATGACCAACAGTGGTTAAAGCGTCCTGAATAACCAACCAACCAACCAAGGTAAGCGGCACATCCGGGTTCCCGGTGTACACCTACTGAGACATAGGCCCCAATTTAACCTCCATGTCCACGAAAATGTCCTTCAACGTTTCATTTCATTTTTAACTATAATTACATGATGAACCACCGCGATTCTAGATAAGCCCCTCCACCAGGGTCCATGTGTATATACGGATCAATCAGTCAGTCGATCCGGGGCCGGCCCGATAGCTCAGTGGGTTAGAGCGCTCCCCTTGAGCGCTCTGGCCACCTGAGAACCTAACGGCACGTGGATCGGTGGTTCAGATATCAGCCCCGCTGTGGCCATGTCTGTGTGGTCGCAGGATAAGGATCCCATCTCCTTCTTCGTGAAGGGTAGGGAGTTACCCCCGGGAACATGGTTCTCAGATTGACGCGATATGACCAAAAGTGGTTAAAGTGTCCTGAATATACAACAAACCAGTCAGTCGACCCAGTTGTCAGAGCTGCTTGTGGCAGCAATCACCACGCTGTGACTGGCAAAACATTGTTAGACACTGGATGTATACCACATATACCACCAACAACCGCTTTGCTTTCGGCTTCTTGCCCTAGTCATTGCCAATATTGTCTTAGTGTTTTACTATCGAGATCTCAATAATTCCTAGCAGTTTCAGTTTGGTATCGAAATATCTGCATTCCTGGTCGTTTCAGCATGAAATCCAGACCTCTTCATCCATAGTAATGCTTCAGGTTGAAATCGAAATCGCGATTTGGGGGCCGCGAGACTTCAGTTTTGGGGACAAACAAACACACGTGCTCCATGTTGAAGTATAGGCAGCTATAAGTCAATTTCTTTCCAGGGGTTATTCTAAAGACTATGAGTACCATTTCACTAAACATGGCTATGGGAGATTTACGTTAAAATATTTGGAGGCGATAAAGCGCAGAACTTTGGGAATATACAAGGAAAAATCCGTCTTCAAAACACTCGAACGCTAAAGTAACGTTCTAAATTAAGCCCTGCACCCGGGCTTTCGCAAGTTCATCAAACAGCGAGTGACGTCACAGAGTTGCGCGTGCCTCCGCGGTAACAAAAATGGCGAGAGCAAGTGATCGACTTAACCATTCTGCTGTCAAAATGTGCAGTGCATGGAGTAACAGCACACGGATGCGTCATTACCACATGGTAAAGATACAATAAGACCAGTTGGATGTTTTCGTATCACTTTTGGATCACAAAAAGACCAAGTATATTCATTTTTGTAAGTTTTCTGTTTGAAGCGTAGCGCCAACGTTGTCACCGGGGAGAATCCGTGTGACGTCATAATGCGCTCGTATTCGTAGGAAAACGTTAAGTTCTCAGTCGTAGTGTCCCGTTGTAATAAATATTCGTCATTGTGATGGCGCAAACGAATAAAAAATATGTCGTCTATCCGTTTTGTGAAGCTATAGTTTCTTAAATATTCTTAATCATATCAATAGGCCTTCCGCAATGGACCCATCCCTCGGCGCCTGGCTTTTGCGCAGGTAGTCTAGTTCCCAGTCTCTCTCTTTGCGTAACATACACGTCACGCCTACGTCAGAGATAGTCAGGATACCAGTGTGCCAGCAGAGATTCTAAACTCGTTCCGAACACGTGCTTCGTTTGTTTGTCCCCAAAATGAGTAAACCGGAAGTCTAAGCGAACGAGACTTTATAGCCCTATTAGCCGACCGCCGTGATCAAGGATTTTCGTCAATTTAGTATCGTGTATCCCCCCCTTGCCCCGCCTAGTAGTTTCAGTTGAACATCGAAACCTTTCCATCCCTAGTGGCTTGAGTTTGATATCAAGACCTCGTCTGTTCCTCGTAGTGTCAGTTTGACATCCAGACCTCTTCTGTTCCTCTTAGTGTCAGTTTGACATCAAGACCTCTTCTGCTCCTCTTAGTGTCAGTTTGAAATCAAGACCTCATCTGTTCCTCTTAGTGTCAGTTTGACATCAAGACCTCATCTGTTCCTCTTAGTGTCAGTTTGACATCAAGACCTCTTCTGTTCCTCTTAGTGTCAGTTTGCCAGCAAGACCTCGTCTGTTCCTCCTAGTGTCAGTTTGCCAGCAAGACCTCTTCTGTTCGTCTTAGTGTCAGTTTGACATCAAGACCTCTAGTGTTCCTCTTAGTGTCAGTTTCACATCAAGACCTCTTCTGTTCCTCTTAGTGTCAGTTTGACATCAAGACCTCGTCTGTTCCTCCTAGTGTCAGTTTGACATCCAGACCTCTTCTGTTCCTCTTAGTGTCAGTTTGACATCAAGACCTCTTCTGCTCCTCTTAGTGTCAGTTTGACATCAATGCCTCTTCTGTTTCTCTTAGTGTCAGTTTGACATCAAGACCTCTTCTGCTCCTCTTAGTGTCAGTTTGACATCAATGCCTCTTCTGTTTCTCTTAGTGTCAGTTTGACATCAAGACCTCGTCTGTTCCTCTTAGTGTCAGTTTGACATCAATGCCTCTTCTGTTTCTCTTAGTGTCAGTTTGACATCAAGACCTCTTCTGCTCCTCTTAGTGTCAGTTTGACATCAATGCCTCTTCTGTTTCTCTTAGTGTCAGTTTGAAATCAAGACCTCGTCTGTTTCTCTTAGTGTCAGTTTGACATCAAGACCTCTTCTGTTCGTCTTAGTGTCAGTTTGACATCAAGACCTCTTCTGCTCCTCTTAGTGTCAGTTTGACATCAATGCCTCTTCTGTTTCTCTTAGTGTCAGTTTGAAATCAAGACCTCGTCTGTTCCTCCTAGTGTCAGTTTGACATCAAGACCTCTTCTGTTCGTCTTAGTGTCAGTTTGACATCAAGACCTCGTCTGTTTCTCTTAGTGTCAGTTTGACATCAAGACCTCTTCTGTTCGTCTTAGTGTCAGTTTGACATCAAGACCTCGTCTGTTTCTCTTAGTGTCAGTTTGACATCAAGACCTCTTCTGTTCGTCTTAGTGTCAGTTTGACATCAAGACCTCGTCTGTTCCTCTTAGTGTCAGTTTGACATCAAGACCTCTTCTGCTCCTCTTAGTGTCAGTTTGACATCAATGCCTCTTCTGTTTCTCTTAGTGTCAGTTTGACATCAAGACCTCGTCTGTTCCTCTTAGTGTCAGTTTGACATCAATGCCTCTTCTGTTTCTCTTAGTGTCAGTTTGACATCAAGACCTCTTCTGCTCCTCTTAGTGTCAGTTTGACATCAATGCCTCTTCTGTTTCTCTTAGTGTCAGTTTGAAATCAAGACCTCGTCTGTTCCTCCTAGTGTCAGTTTGACATCAAGACCTCTTCTGTTCGTCTTAGTGTCAGTTTGACATCAAGACCTCGTCTGTTTCTCTTAGTGTCAGTTTGCCATCAAGACCTCTTCTGTTCCTCTTAGTGTCAGTTTGACATCAAGACCTCTTCTGTTCCTCTTAGTGTCAGTTTGACATCAAGACCTCGTCTGTTCCTCTTAGTGTCAGTTTGACATCCAGACCTCGTCTGTTCCTCTTAGTGTCAGTTTGCCATCAAGATCTCTTGATATTAAGACCTCTTCTGTTCGTAGTACGGCGAGATCTACACACAATGGCTGATCCAGAATAGCGTTGACACGGCCCAAGCACTGACTCCTCTTAGTGTCAGTTTGAAATCAAGACCTCGTCTGTTCCTCCTAGTGTCAGTTTGACATCAAGACCTCTTCTGTTCGTCTTAGTGTCAGTTTGACATCAAGACCTCGTCTGTTTCTCTTAGTGTCAGTTTGCCATCAAGACCTCTTCTGTTCCTCTTAGTGTCAGTTTGACATCAAGACCTCTTCTGTTCCTCTTAGTGTCAGTTTGCCATCAAGACCTCTTCTGTTCCTCTTAGTGTCAGTTTGACATCAAGACCTCTTCTGTTCCTCTTAGTGTCAGTTTGACATCAAGACCTCGTCTGTTCCTCTTAGTGTCAGTTTGACATCCAGACCTCGTCTGTTCCTCTTAGTGTCAGTTTGCCATCAAGATCTCTTGATATTAAGACCTCTTCTGTTCGTAGTACGGCGAGATCTACACACAATGGCTGATCCAGCATAGCGTTGACACGGCCCAGGCACTGACTCCTCTTAGTGTCAGTTTGAAATCAAGACCTCGTCTGTTCCTCCTAGTGTCAGTTTGACATCAAGACCTCTTCTGTTCGTCTTAGTGTCAGTTTGACATCAAGACCTCGTCTGTTTCTCTTAGTGTCAGTTTGCCATCAAGACCTCTTCTGTTCCTCTTAGTGTCAGTTTGACATCAAGACCTCTTCTGTTCCTCTTAGTGTCAGTTTGACATCAAGACCTCGTCTGTTCCTCTTAGTGTCAGTTTGACATCAAGACCTCTTCTGTTCCTCTTAGTGTCAGTTTGACATCAATGCCTCTTCTGTTTCTCTTAGTGTCAGTTTGACATCAAGACCTCTACTGTTCCTCTTAGTGTCAGTTTGAAATCAAGACCTCGTCTGTTCCTCCTAGTGTCAGTTTGACATCAAAACCTCGTCTGTTCCTCTTAGTGTCAGTTTGCCAGCAAGACCTCTTCTGTTCGTCTTAGTGTCAGTTTGACATCAAGACCTCGTCTGTTCCTCCTAGTGTCAGTTTGACATCAAGACCTCTTCTGTTCGTCTTAGTGTCAGTTTGACATCAAGACCTCGTCTGTTTCTCTTAGTGTCAGTTTGACATCAAGACCTCTTCTGTTCGTCTTAGTGTCAGTTTGACATCAAGACCTCGTCTGTTCCTCTTAGTGTCAGTTTGACATCAAGACCTCTTCTGCTCCTCTTAGTGTCAGTTTGACATCAATGCCTCTTCTGTTTCTCTTAGTGTCAGTTTGACATCAAGACCTCGTCTGTTCCTCTTAGTGTCAGTTTGACATCAATGCCTCTTCTGTTTCTCTTAGTGTCAGTTTGACATCAAGACCTCTTCTGCTCCTCTTAGTGTCAGTTTGACATCAATGCCTCTTCTGTTTCTCTTAGTGTCAGTTTGAAATCAAGACCTCGTCTGTTCCTCCTAGTGTCAGTTTGACATCAAGACCGCTTCTGTTCGTCTTAGTGTCAGTTTGACATCAAGACCTCGTCTGTTTCTCTTAGTGTCAGTTTGCCATCAAGACCTCTTCTGTTCCTCTTAGTGTCAGTTTGACATCAAGACCTCTTCTGTTCCTCTTAGTGTCAGTTTGACATCAAGACCTCGTCTGTTCCTCTTAGTGTCAGTTTGACATCCAGACCTCGTCTGTTCCTCTTAGTGTCAGTTTGCCATCAAGATCTCTTGATATTAAGACCTCTTCTGTTCGTAGTACGGCGAGATCTACACACAATGGCTGATCCAGAATAGCGTTGACACGGCCCATGCACTGACTCCTCTTAGTGTCAGTTTGACATCAATGCCTCTTCTGTTTCTCTTAGTGTCAGTTTGACATCAAGACCTCTACTGTTCCTCTTAGTGTCAGTTTGAAATCAAGACCTCGTCTGTTCCTCCTAGTGTCAGTTTGACATCAAAACCTCGTCTGTTCCTCTTAGTGTCAGTTTGCCAGCAAGACCTCTTCTGTTCCTCTTAGTGTCAGTTTGCCAGCAAGACCTCTTCTGTTCCTCTTAGTGTCAGTTTGAAATCAAGACCTCGTCTGTTCCTCCTAGTGTAAGTTTGACATCAAAACCTCGTCTGTTCCTCCTAGTGTCAGTTTGACATCAAAACCTCGTCTGTTCCTCTTAGTGTCAGTTTGCCAGCAAGACCTCTTCTGTTCCTTTTAGTGTCAGTTTGGCAGCAAGACCTCTTCTGTTCCTCTTAGTGTCAGTTTGACATCAAGACCTCGTCTGTTCCTCCTAGTGTCAGTTTGACATCAAGACCTCTTCTGTTCCTCTTAGTGTCAGTTTGTCATCAAGACCTCGTCTGTTCCTATTAGTGTCAGTTTGACATCAAGACCTCTTCTGTTCCTCTTAGTGTCAGTTTGACATCAAGACCTCGTCTGTTCCTCCTAGTGTCAGTTTGACATCAAGACCTCTTCTGTTCCTCTTAGTGTCAGTTTGTCATCAAGACCTCGTCTGTTCCTATTAGTGTCAGTTTGACATCAAGACCTCTTCTGTTCCTCTTAGTGTCAGTTTGACATCAAGACCTCGTCTGTTTCTCTTAGTGTCAGTTTGCCATCAAGACCTCTTCTGTTCCTCTTAGTGTCAGTTTGACATCAAGACCTCTTCTGTTCCTCTTAGTGTCAGTTTGACATCAAGACCTCGTCTGTTCCTCTTAGTGTCAGTTTGACATCCAGACCTCGTCTGTTCCTCTTAGTGTCAGTTTGCCATCAAGATCTCTTGATATTAAGACCTCTTCTGTTCGTAGTACGGCGAGATCTACACACAATGGCTGATCCAGAATAGCGTTGACACGGCCCATGCACTGACTCCTCTTAGTGTCAGTTTGACATCAATGCCTCTTCTGTTTCTCTTAGTGTCAGTTTGACATCAAGACCTCTACTGTTCCTCTTAGTGTCAGTTTGAAATCAAGACCTCGTCTGTTCCTCCTAGTGTCAGTTTGACATCAAAACCTCGTCTGTTCCTCTTAGTGTCAGTTTGCCAGCAAGACCTCTTCTGTTCCTCTTAGTGTCAGTTTGCCAGCAAGACCTCTTCTGTTCCTCTTAGTGTCAGTTTGAAATCAAGACCTCGTCTGTTCCTCCTAGTGTAAGTTTGACATCAAAACCTCGTCTGTTCCTCCTAGTGTCAGTTTGACATCAAAACCTCGTCTGTTCCTCTTAGTGTCAGTTTGCCAGCAAGACCTCTTCTGTTCCTCTTAGTGTCAGTTTGGCAGCAAGACCTCTTCTGTTCCTCTTAGTGTCAGTTTGACATCAAGACCTCGTCTGTTCCTCCTAGTGTCAGTTTGACATCAAGACCTCTTCTGTTCCTCTTAGTGTCAGTTTGTCATCAAGACCTCGTCTGTTCCTATTAGTGTCAGTTTGACATCAAGACCTCTTCTGTTCCTCTTAGTGTCAGTTTGACATCAAGACCTCGTCTGTTCCTCCTAGTGTCAGTTTGACATCAAGACCTCTTCTGTTCCTCTTAGTGTCAGTTTGCCATCAAGACCTCTTCTGTTCCTCTTAGTGTCAGTTTGACATCAAGACCTCGTCTGTTCCTCTTAGTGTCAGTTTGACATCAAGACCTCTACTGTTCCTCTTAGTGTCAGTTTGAAATCAAGACCTCGTCTGTTCCTCCTAGTGTCAGTTTGACATCAAGACCTCTTCTGTTCGTCTTAGTGTCAGTTTGACATCAAGATCTCGTCTGTTTCTCTTAGTGTCAGTTTGACATCAAGACCTCTTCTGTTCGTCTTAGTGTCAGTTTGACATCAAGACCTCTACTGTTCCTCTTAGTGTCAGTTTGCCAGCAAGACCTCTTCTGTTCCTCTTAGTGTCAGTTTGAAATCAAGACCTCGTCTGTTCCTCCTAGTGTAAGTTTGACATCAAAACCGCGTCTGTTCCTCTTAGTGTCAGTTTGACATCAAAACCTCGTCTGTTCCTCTTAGTGTCAGTTTGCCATCAAGACCTCTTCTGTTCCTCGTAGTGTCAGTTTGACATCCAGACCTCGTCTGTTCCTCTTAGTGTCAGTTTGCCATCAAGACCTCGTCTGTTCCTCTTAGTGTCAGTTTGACATCAAGACCTCGTCTGTTCCTCCTAGTGTCAGTTTGACATCAAGACCTCTTCTGTTCCTCTTAGTGTCAGTTTGTCATCAAGACCTCGTCTGTTCCTATTAGTGTCAGTTTGACATCAAGACCTCTTCTGTTCCTCTTAGTGTCAGTTTGACATCAAGACCTCTACTGTTCCTCTTAGTGTCAGTTTGAAATCAAGACCTCGTCTGTTCCTCCTAGTGTCAGTTTGACATCAAGACCTCTTCTGTTCGTCTTAGTGTCAGTTTGACATCAAGATCTCGTCTGTTTCTCTTAGTGTCAGTTTGACATCAAGACCTCTTCTGTTCGTCTTAGTGTCAGTTTGACATCAAGACCTCTACTGTTCCTCTTAGTGTCAGTTTGCCAGCAAGACCTCTTCTGTTCCTCTTAGTGTCAGTTTGAAATCAAGACCTCGTCTGTTCCTCCTAGTGTAAGTTTGACATCAAAACCTCGTCTGTTCCTCTTAGTGTCAGTTTGCCAGCAAGACCTCTTCTGTTCCTCTTAGTGTCAGTTTGACATCAAGACCTCGTCTGTTCCTCTTAGTGTCAGTTTGCCATCAAGACCTCGTCTGTTCCTCTTAGTGTCAGTTTGATATTAAGACCTCGTCTGTTCCTCCTAGTGTCAGTTTGACATCAAGACCTCGTCTGTTCCTCTTAGTGTCAGTTTGCCATCCAGACCTCGTCTGTTCCTCTTAGTGTCAGTTTGCCATCCAGACCTCGTCTGTTCCTCTTAGTGTCAGTTTGCCATCAAGATCTCTTGATATTAAGACCTCTTCTGTTCGTAGTACGGCGAGATCTACACACAATGGCTGATCCAGAATAGCGTTGACACGGCCCAGGCGCTGACTGCCACTAACCTGGGCACCCTCGCCAACATCCTGTGTGGCGTCCCGGCTTCCGACGTCGACCTCATTGACGCCGCTGTGTACAGGTGAGTACACGGTGAACAACGGGGGAAGCGTCTTCAACCAAACCGCCCCTGCCTGTTGGCCAGCCGTTAAAGTATCCCGCGTTTATCTTTAAACCAATATACATTTTACGTTTTAGAATCAAGACCAAAAGTGTCTCAAAATTATGATGCATATATGTTTTATATCTCTGAGAGTCAGTAAAACAACAATATCAACATAAAACGGCGCGGTTTATTGATATCGCGCGCGGACGTGATAGCGAGTCGCGGTCGACCTCACACAAAATACTGAACAGCGAACAGGCGCGCAAGGATATAAAGCCGGCCACCAACTTCTGCTCCGGTGACAAAATGGCTCCTCTCCGGATAGCTCACAGGCTTTCAGGATTTAAATTCAAGACAGAATATACTTATTTGACATGGGGAAAAGGTTGGTAATACAATAAATTACAGAATATATTGCTTTAAAATTCAATCGACAACTGAGTTTTTGGCATTGTTGGCATCCGTCCGTCTGCGAAAGACGATGGAGTTTGCAGCTTTGTTTTGATTGCCACAGTCGTCGCATCGGTGACCTCGATAGGTCTTGGTTTGTGCTCGCTGGTGGGTGCCTAGATAGGCGTTTCGAGTACAGTTTCTCAAACCAGAGCCCGTCGTGGTGGGCCATTCCCTCACGCACGAGACGTGACCAGTCCCTCTTTTTGAATGCTAGATCCTCCCAACTGAGTGGCCCAGGTCGATAGAACGCATCATGTCACCAGGACGAAGTGTGGTTCCTCCAGGATCAAGTAGACCTCGCCCGGCAATGTCAAGAAGTTTATTACTAATACAACCAACGATCATTTCAATTTCGTCCGGGTCCACCCACAGATATAAAGACCGCTGTCGCTACTGGATTATTTGGAAAAGATCACCACGCAGTATCGAGTGCCAGATGAGTGTGATAAACTCGTGTGATAACATCTCATGGCGAGATAGGTGATGGGATGCTGGTTGTTTCTCCCTGCAGCGCCAAGATCCAGGAGGTCGGGGGAGTGACCTGCTGGGACCCCGAGGCCCTGATCAGCTGGGCGAACAAGGCCAAGACTGAGTACGGGAACGAACCCAGCGCCATCGACTCCAGCATCATCACCACCCTGGGCACCGTCGTCGGTCAGTCTCCAGCAAACATTGGGGGGGGGGGGCGGCACCCTGGAAGAGGAGAGGGGGGAACCTGGGGAAGGAGAAGGGGTCCCTGGGCAACGTCGGTCAGTCTGCAGCAAACATGGAGGGGGGGGCCCTGGCGGAGGAGATGAGGGGCCCCCTGGGGGAGGAGAGGGGACCCCTGGGGGAGGAGAAGGGGCCCCCTGGGGGAGGAGAGGGGAACCCCTGGGGAAGGAGAGGGGGCCCCTTGGGGGGGGGACCCTGAGGAGGGAGCGGGGGCCCCTGGGGGAGAAGAAGGGGCCCCCTGGGGAAGGAGAGGGGGCCCCCTGGGGGGGAGAGGGGGGTCCCTGGGGGAGGAGAGGGGGGTCCCTGGGTACCGTCGTCGGTCAGTCTGCAGAACACAGGGGGGGGGGGGGGGGCGGGGGCACCCTGGGCTGGAGGGGGCACTTCTCTACGTTACGCCATCGTCGATCTCTCAGTTGTTCGACATCAAACCCTTAGCAACCTCTACCTTAGCAACAACATTTAATCCTTTGTATTACATATTAACCCTCGTACCTTAGCAGTTCTATTTAACGCATTAACCCTTAACGGCATTGTTTAACCTTTTCCACCAGGCGGCATGGGGAGCGCGTGGCTGGCGGCCCTGTCAGCCACCCAGGTAGCGGCGGTCACCCCGGATACCATCCCCCTCATCCCGGCCGCCCACCTCGCGGTCAGTACTCGATACCCAGTACTCGGAACTCGGTACTCGGTACTTGATACGTGGCACTCAGTACTCAGTAATCAGTACCGAATACCGAATACTATCAGTATCTTAATTGCAATTTCAGTACTTTGATATGTATATTTCCTCGTTTGTGCGCTTCAGTTGAAGCTTTTGGGTTGTAATTTATTTAAGTGACCTCTTTATCTGCTTTTCATTACTTTAATCGGGAATAAAGATCAAATTGAATTGAAGATCAACTCATATTTAGACATGGGTGCACTGGTTGCGGTGCAACAATCCACTGATTTGTATTCTTTATCATAATACGGTCATGCAGGCTTCCTAACAGTTTGTTCATAAGGATAGCCTCAGCATAATATGTGCTGGGTATGGATACGGAACAAAATATGTATTAACGATGGCTAGTTGCTTTGTATTTACGACTGCCCGAAGATTTACGATTTGTATTCGTGACAGCCAGACGGCTTAAGCTATGTAGTCATGACAACCATGCGCCTTAAGATATGTAGTCATGACAGCTAGGCGACTTAAGATATATAGTCATGACAGCCATGCGCCTTAAGGTATGTAGTCATGACAGCCGGGCGCCTTAAGATATGTGTTCATGACAGCCAGGCGCCTTAATATATGTATTCCTGACAGCCAGGCGCCTTAAGATATGTAGTCATGACATCCATGCGCCTTAAGATATGAAGTCATGACAGCCATGCGCCTTAAGATATGTATTCCTGACAGCCAGGCGCCTTAAGATATGTATTCCTGAGAGCCAAGTGCCTTAAGATATGTAGTCATGACATCCATGCGCCTGAATATATGAAGTCATGACAGCCATGCGCCTTGATATATGTATTCCTGACAGCCACATGCCTTAAGATATGTAGTCATGACATCCATGCGCCTTAAGATATGAAGTCATGACATCCATGTGCCTTAAGAAATGTAGTCATGACAGCCAGCCCTCTTAAGATATGTATCAATGACAGCCATGCCCCTTCATAGATGTATTCCTGACAGCCAGGCGCCTTAATATATGTATTCCTGACACCAAGGCGCCTTAAGATATGTATTCCTGACAGCCAGATGCCTTAAGTTATGTAGTCATGACATCCATGCGCCTTAAGATATGAAGTCATGACAGCCATGCGCCTTAAGATATGTAGTCATGACAGCCATGCGCCTTAAGATATGTAGTCATGACAGCCAGGCCTCTTGAGATATGTATCAATGACAGCCAGGCGACTTAAGATATGTGTTCATGACATCCCGGCGCCTTTAGATACGTGTTCATGACAGCCCGGCGCTGTACGATGTGTTCATGGCAGCCTGTCGCTTTACGCCATCCTTCCACGATGTTCCAGGACCTATCAGTGACTCAGCTCGAGGCTCTGACCTTGGCGCAGGCGAACGCCGTGACCGACACCCAGATGGAGTCTCTGAGCGCCGAGCAGACGGCGGCCATTACCACTATCCGTGAGGGCACGTACACCGTGGTGGACCCAGTCACCGAGTCACCCACCGTGGGCGGCAGCGCCACGGCCAACCCTACCATGGGCACCACCCTCGCCGTGGCATCGGGAGTGACGAACTCAAGCAACGGAACGGTTGACGCGGAAACCACCGCGCCTAGGACTAATTCCAGTGTAGGCGGAGGGATACCCACAGAGGCCCCTCAGGCTGGGACGGCCACCCCTGACACCGCCACGGGTAGCCAGAGTCACACCAGCAGTCACGGAGACGGTGATGGCGGTGATGGCGGTGAGAGCCCGGTGCCGACTACGGTCAGTGACGGCAGTGGTGGCGGTGACGGCGGTGACGGCGGTGATGGTGGTGATGGCGGTGGTGGCGGTGACGGCGGTGACGGCGGTGATGGCGGTCCTGCTAGTGTTAATACTGACGTCTCTGAAGATCCATCGCTGCCCACGGAACTTAACGCAGGGAACCGTGACAGCTGGTTGGGCCGAGTCGACTCTAACCTTCCTCCCGGTGAACTGGACAAGTTACCGAACTCGCTGGTAAGACTGTCCCGCGAGGAGGCATGGCTCTTTATAGACTGGGTTTGGGATATGGGAGAGTGGGGTGAGGGTACAAGATGGACAGAATGTGTCTGCTATCTCCCCTTTGTTACGCATCGTCCTCTATTTCTAACTCCCCGGGTACTTCCAACTCTTCCGCTAATTTCAACCCTTCCCCTGCCGCTACATCCCCCTATATTCTAACCCCCACCCTCTTCCCCTACTTTCAACCCTTCCCCTGCCGCTACCTCCACCTACGTCCTAGCTCCCACCCTCTGTCCCTGCCTCAGTCCATCTCTGTCCCTACCTATTGCCTTAATTGTTTCCACATCTTCCCCTACCTATTGCCTTGTCTCCACATCTTCCCCTACCTATTGCCTTGTCTCCACATCTTCCCCTACCTATTGCCTTGTCTCCACATCTCCCTCTACCTATTGCCTTGTCTCCACATCTCCCCCTACCTATTGCCTTATCTCCACATCTTCCCCTACCTATTGCCTTGTCTCCACATCTTCCCCTACCTATTGCCTTATCTCCACATCTTCCCCTACCTATTGCCTTATCTCCACATCTCCCCCTACCTATTGCCTTGTCTCCACATCTCCCCCTACCTATTGCCTTGTTTCCACATCTCCCCCTACCTATTGCCTTGTCTCCACATCTTCCCCTACCTATTGCCTTATCTCCACATCTTCCCCTACCTATTGCCTTATCTCCACATCTCCCCCTACCTATTGCCTTGTCTCCACATCTCCCCCTACCTATTGCCTTATCTCCACATCTTCCCCTACCTATTGCCTTGTCTCCACATCTTCCCCTACCTATTGCCTTGTCTCCACATCTTCCCCTAC
This sequence comes from Arenicola marina, assembly GCA_964019135.1. Classification (NCBI taxonomy): domain Eukaryota; kingdom Metazoa; phylum Annelida; class Polychaeta; family Arenicolidae; genus Arenicola; species Arenicola marina. Next base: position 45,364,919 of record OZ025251.1, read on the forward strand.
CTATTGCCTTATCTCCACATCTTCCCCTACCTATTGCCTTATCTCCACATCTTCCCCTACCTATTGCCTTATCTCCACATCTCCCCCTACCTATTGCCTTGTCTCCACATCTCCCCCTACCTATTGCCTTGTCTCCACATCTCCCCCTACCTATTGCCTTATCTCCACATCTTCCCCTACCTATTGCCTTGTCTCCACATCTTCCCCTACCTATTGCCTTGTCTCCACATCTTCCCCTACCTATTGCCTTGTCTCCACATCTTCCCCTACCTATTGCCTTGTCTCCACATCTTCCCCTACCTATTGCCTTATCTCCACATCTTCCCCTACCTATTGCCTTATCTCCACATCTTTCCCTACCTATTGCCTTGTCTGCACATCTTCCTCTACCTATTGCCTTATCTCCACATCTTCCCCTACCTATTGCCTTGTCTCCACATCTTCCCCTACCTATTGCCTTATCTCCACATTTTCCCCTACCTATTGCCTTATCTCCACATCTTTCCCTACTTATTGCCTTGTCTGCACATCTTCCCCTACCTATTGCCTTATCTCCACATCTTCCCCTACCTATTGCCTTGTCTCCACATCTCCCCCTACCTATTGCCTTGTTTCCACATCTCCCCCTACCTATTGCCTTGTCTCCACATCTTCCCCTACCTATTGCCTTATCTCCACATCTTCCCCTACCTATTGCCTTGTCTCCACATCTTCCCCTACCTATTGCCTTGTCTCCACATCTTCCCCTACCTATTGCCTTGTCTCCACATCTTCCCCTACCTATTGCCTTGTCTCCACATCTCCCCCTACCTATTGCCTTGTTTCCACATCTCCCCCTACCTATTGTCTTGTCTCCACATCTTCCCCTACCTATTGCCTTATCTCCACATCTTCCCCTACCTATTGCCTTGTCTCCATATATTCCCCTACCTATTACCTTGTCTCCACATCTTCCTCTACCTATTGCCTTATCTCCACATCTGCCCCTACCTATTGCCTTGTCTCCACATCTTCCCCTACCTATTGCCTTATCTCCACATCTTCCCCTACCTATTGCCTTGTCTCCACATATTCCCCTACCTATTGCCTTGTCTCCACATCTTCCCCTACCTATTGCCTTATCTCCACATCTTCCCCTACCTATTGCCTTGTTTCCACATATTCCCCTACCTATTGCCTTGTCTCCACATCTTCCCCTACCTATTGCCTTGTCTCCATATATTCCCCTACCTATTACCTTGTCTCCACATCTTCCTCTACCTATTGCCTTATCTCCACATCTGCCCCTACCTATTGCCTTGTCTCCACATCTTCCCCTACCTATTGCCTTATCTCCACATCTTCCCCTACCTATTGCCTTGTCTCCACATATTCCCCTACCTATTGCCTTGTCTCCACATCTTCCCCTACCTATTGCCTTATCTCCACATCTTCCCCTACCTATTGCCTTGTTTCCACATATTCCCCTACCTATTGCCTTGTCTCCACATCTTCCCCTACCTATTGCCTTGTCTCCACATCTTCCCCTACCTATTGCCTTGTCTCCACATCTTCCCCTACCTATTGCCTTGTCTCCACATCTTCCCCTACCTATTGCCTTGTCTCCACATCTTCCCCTACCTATTGCCTTATCTCCACATCTTCCCCTACCTATTGCCTTGTCTCCACATATTCCCCTACCTATTGCCTTGTCTCCACATCTTCCCCTACCTATTGCCTTGTCTCCACATCTTCCCCTACCTATTGCCTTATCTCCACATCTGCCCCTACCTATTGCCTTGTCTCCACATCTTCCCCTACCTATTGCCTTGTCTCCACATCTTCCCCTACCTATTGCCTTGTCTCCACATCTTCCCCTACCTATTGCCTTGTCTCCACATCTTCCCCTACCTATTGCCTTGTCTCCACATCTTCCCTTACCTATTGCCTTGTCTCCACATCTTCCCCTACCTATTGCCTTGTCTCCACATCTTCCCCTACCTATTGCCTTGTCTCCACATCTCCCCCTACCTATTGCCTTGTCTCCACATCTTCCCCTACCTATTGCCTTGTCTCCACATCTTCCCTTACCTATTGCCTTGTCTCCACATCTTCCCCTACCAATTGCCTTGTCTCCACATCTTCCCCTACCTATTGCCTTGTCTCCACATCTTCCCCTACCTATTGCCTTGTCTGCACATCTTCCCCTACCTATTTCCTTGTCTCCAGATCTTTCCCTAGTAATTAATCTGTGGTATGTTGGGCGAGAGGATAGTGATATGATGCGTGACTGGTATGGTCCCGATAGGGTGCATCGGGCCCAATAGCTTAATTGAGGCTTGTACGTCGGGATCTGATTTCATCTCAATCACCCCAATCCCCCGGGGGGGAGGTGGGGGGGGGGGTACCTAATACATCGTTGTGGGCGGTGGGAGGGGGGGGGGGGGGTCCGCAGTAAAAGTGCCCCCACTTTTTCCCCGCCAAAATCCGCTCGGTCGAAAGGGGTATTTTTTCGCGGCAACCCGCTATATGAACGCACATTTTCAGAGCCCCCCCTCCCACCCCTCCATCCCGGTCGCATGTTTCCAAATATCCGCTCTCTAGGGATATCTTTTTCATCATAAAAGTCCGCTCTATAGAGGTATCCTTTTTTTTCATCACAAATGTCCGCTCCCTTAGGTTTCCAGGGGCACCCGCGGACCCCCCCCCCCCCCCCCCACCAGATTGGTATAACAGTGCCCCCCCCCCCCAACCCCAACCCCGGGCCCATTCCCCGACTATTCAAGGCCGCTGTAGGCACACTGACTCGCCATTTGCCTCCAGTTTGATGACATCAATGCGCTGAAAGACGTGGCGCGAGGTCTGCAGGACGCGACCGAGGGACAGCGCCACGTGGTGGAGAGAAAGATGGAGAGTGCGCTGCGCAGTCTCCTGGACGCCTCGACCTTTGACCCGGCCGTCTTCGCAGCTTAGTAAGCGATCACGTGACACCCTCTGATCCATGCCCCGTCTATATAGTAATCGGAACAGTCATTGCGTACTAAGCAAAATATGGTAACAAATGAACTGCAAATCGCTTCAAGGTAGCTGTCACACATCAAGGTAGCTGTCAGACACCAAGGTAGCTGTGACACATCAAGGTAGCTGTCACACATCAAGGTAGCTGTCACACATCAAGGTAGCTGTGACACATCAAGGTAGCTGTCACACATCAAGGTAGCTGTCAGACATCAAGGTAGCTGTCGCACACCAAGGTAGCTGTCACACATCAAAGTAGCTGTCAGACATCAAGGTAGCTGTCACGCATCAAAGTAGCTGTCACACACCAAGGTAGCTTTCATACACCAAGGTAGCTGTCACACACCAAGGTAGCTGTCACACATCAAAGTAGCTGTCAGACATCAAGGTAGCTGTCACACACCAAGGTAGCTGTCACACACCAAGGTAGCTGTCACACACCAAGGTAGCTGTCACACATCAAGGTAGCTGTCACACATCAAGGTAGCTGTCACACATCAAGGTAGCTGTCACACATCAAGGTAGCTGTCACACATCAAGGTAGCTGTCACACATCAAGGTAGCTGTCACACATCAAGGTAGCTGTCACACATCAAGGTAGCTGTCACACACCAAGGTAGCTGTCACACATCAAGGTAGCTGTCACACACCAAGGTAGCTTTCACGCATTAAGGTACCTGTCACACACCAAGGTAGCTGTCACACACCAAAGTAGCTGTCACACAGTAAGGTAGCTGTCACACACCAAGGTAGCTGTCACGCATCAAGGTAGCTGTCACACACAAGGTAGCTGTCACACATCAAGGTAGCTGTCACACATCAAGGTAGCTCTCGCACACCAAGGTAGCTTAACACATCAAGGTAGCTGTCACACATCAAGGTAGCTGTCACACACCAAGGTAGTTGTCAGACATCAAGGTAGCTGTCACACACCAAGGTAGATGTCAGACATCAAGGTAGCTGTCACACACCGAGGTAGCTGTTACACACCAAGGTAGCTGTCACACATCAAGGTAGCTGTCACACACCAAGGTAGCTGTCACACACCAAGGTAGCTGTCACACATCAAGGTAGCTGTCACACATCAAGGTAGCTGACACACATCAAGGTAGTTGTCACACATCAAGGTAGTTGTCACACATCAAGGTAGTTGTCACACACCAAGGTAGCAATCACACACCAAGGTAGCTGTCACACATCAAGGTAGCTGTCACACATTAAGGTAGCTGTCACACATCAAGGTAGCTGTCACACACCAAGGTAGCTGTCACACACCAAGGTAGCTGTCACACATCAAGGTAGCTGTCACACATCAAGGTAGCTGTCACACATCAAGGTAGTTGTCACACACCAATGAAACTGTCACACATCAAGGTAGCTGTCACACATCAAGGTAGCTGTCACACATCAAGGTAGCTGTCACACACCAAGGTAGTTGTCACACAGCAAGGTAGCTGTCACACACCAAGGTAGATGTCACACACCAAGGTAGATGTCAGACATCAAGGTAGCTGTCACACATCAAGGTAGCTGTCACACATCAAGGTAGTCGTCACACACCAAGGCAGCTGTCACACATCAAGGTAGCTGTCACACACCAAGGTAGCTATCAGACATCAAGGTAGCTGTCACACACCAAGGTAGATATCAGACATCAAGGTAGCTGTCACACACCAAGGTAGCTGTCACACACCAAGGTAGCTGTCACACATCAAGGTAGCTGTCACACACCAAGGTAGCTGTCACACACCAAGGTAGCTGTCACACATCAAGGTAGCTGTCACACACCAAGGTAGCTGTCACACACCAAGGTAGCTGTCACACATCAAGGTAGCTGTCACACATCAAGGTAGCTGTCACACATCAAGGTAGCTGTCACACACCAAGGTAGATGTCAGACATCAAGGTAGCTGTCACACATCAAGGTAGTTGTCACACACCAAGGTAGCTGTCACACCCCAAGGTAGCTGTCACACATCAAGGCAGCTGTCACCCATTAAGGAAAATACACTTTGACGGTAGATAATATTAGTTTAATGTTTGCGACAAACGTTGTAACAACGTTGTCCTGGTGTTAACTTTGAGATGACGTGATCACAACCAAAAACCAACGTTTTGCGAACGTTGTGTGTTTGCTGGGTTAAGGACAACGCATGCCACCCTAGTGTAGTATGGTGAAACACACACCATAATTTTCGCCAAAGAGTGAACACTTTGGTATCTATTCAGACAACCTAGTGACTGGTCACGTATTGCAGATTGGACATTAGCTCATTCACATGTGTCGTGTTCCCTCTTTCAGTGACTACGTTGTGTCCAGTTCCCTGATGGAAGCCATGACGCCTGCCCAGGTGCGCCAAGTGGTGGGCGAATCTTCGTACGACGGCACACACAGTGGGGTCAGTTCTCTACATGTATACGTGGTAGTTACCAGCGGTAGACGTGACATCAGTTCATAAGTGGAAGCTTTTATTCTGCAAACCTATATGATATAAACGCTGGACGGATTCCATTAATATTTACGCCAAGCACGCTCAAGATGTATAGAAATAGAAAGTTCCCAATATATTTCGTTCCTTGTTCGTTTAGCACAGTACGTACAACTGTATTGAACCTGTATTACACCTATCCCTACATCAGTCTGTACATCAGTATGCACACCTCTATGCACACCTGTCTGTACACCTGTTTGTATACTTCTCTGTACCCCTGCTTGTACACATGTCTGTACATCAGTCTGCACACCTGTCTGTACACCTCTCTGTACATCTGCCTGTAACCTCTCTGTACAAATGTCTGTACACCTGCCTGTACAAATGTATGTACACCTGCCTGTACAAATGTCTGTACACCTGCCTGTACACCTGTCTTTATCCCCGTCTGTACACCTGTCTGTACACCTGTCTGTACACCTGTCTGTAGACCTGTCTGTAAACATGTTTGTACACCTGTCTGTACACCTGTCTGTACACATGTATGTATACCTGTCTGTACATCTGTCTGTACACATGTCTGTACACATGTCTGTACACATGTCTGCACACCTGTCTGTATACCTGTCTGTCCACCTGTCTGTACACCTGTCTGTACACCTGTCTGTACACATGTCTGTACACATGTCTGTACATGTCTGTACACATGTCTGTACACCTGTCTGTACACCTGTCTGTACACATGTCTGTATACCTGTCTGTACACCTGTCTGTACACCTGTCTGTACACATGTCTGTACACCTGTCTGTATACCTGTCTGTACACCTGTCTGTACACCTGTCTGTACACCTGTCTGTACACATGCCTGTACACCTGTCTGTACACCTGTCTGTACACATGTCTGTATACCTGTCTGTACACCTGTCTGTACACATGTCTGTACACCTGTCTGTACACAGAAGCAGCAGTACGGCCACACGGTGGGCGGGCTGTACACTGCCGCCACCACCCCGGCCGAGGCCCGAGATCTGGTGGCCGACACCAAGTCCGTGTTGTCCGGAGTACCTCCTCCCAGGCTTCAGGCTCTTCTGGATCTAGCGGACTTAACGGCGGCCGACGTGAAGGCTATCGCCGCCTCTGCCAACGACGGTGGCGACATCACCGCCAAACAGGTAAACCAGTAAACCAGTTAGTGAACCCAGTCAGTAAACCCAGTCAGTGAACCTAGGCAGTAAACCCAGCCAGTGAACCCAGTCAGTGAACCCAGTCAGTAAACCCAGTCAGTGAACCCAGTCAGTGAACCCAGTCAGTGAACCCAGTCAGTAAACCCAGTCAGTGAACCTAGGCAGTAAACCCAGCCAGTGAACCCAGTCAGTGAACCCAGTCAGTAAACCCAGTCAGTGAACCCAGTCAGTGAACCCAGTCAGTGAACCCAGTCAGTGAACCCAGTCAGTGAACCCAGTCAATGAACCCAGTCAGTGAACCCAGTCAGTGAACCCAGTCAGTGAACCCAGCCAGTGAACCCAGTCAATGAACCCAGTCAATGAACCCAGTCATTGAACCCAGTCAGTGAACCCAGTCAGTAAACCCAGTCAGTGAACCCAGTCAGTAAACCCAGTCAGTGAACCTAGGCAGTAAACCCAGCCAGTGAACCCAGTCAGTGAACCCAGTCAGTAAACCCAGTCAGTGAACCCAGTCAGTGAACCCAGTCAGTGAACCCAGTCAGTGAACCCAGTCAGTGAACCCAGTCAATGAACCCAGTCAGTGAACCCAGTCAGTGAACCCAGTCAGTGAACCCAGTCAGTGAACCCAGTCAGTGAACCCAGTCAGTGAACCCAGTCAGTGAACCCAGCCAGTGAACCCAGTCAATGAACCCAGTCAATGAACCCAGTCAGTGAACCCAGTCAGTGAACCCAGTCATTGAACCCAGTCAGTGAACCCAGTCAGTGAACCCAGTCAGTAAACAGTCAGTGAACCCAGTCAGTGAACCCAGTCAGTGAACCCAGTCATTGAACCCAGTCATTGAACCCAGTCATTGAACCCAGTCCAGTCAGTGAACCCAGTCATTAAACCCAGTCATTGAACCCAGTCATTGAACCCAGTCATTGAACCCAGTCATTGAACCCAGTCATTGAACCCCGTCAGTGAACCCAGTCAGTGAACCGTCATTGAACCCAGCCATTGAACCCAGTCAGTGAACCAAGTCAATGAACCCAGTCAGTGAACCCAGTCAGTGAACCCAGTCAATGCACTTAGTCAGTGAACACAGTCAGTGAACACAGTCAGTGAACCCAGTCAGTGAACCGTCAGTGAACCTAGTCAGTGAACCCAGTCAGTGAACCAAGTCAGTGAACCCAGTCATTGAACCCAGTCAGTGAACCCAGTCAGTAAACAGTCAGTGAACCCAGTCAGTGAACCCAGTCAGTAAACCCAGTCATTGAACCCAGTCATTGAACCCAGTTCAGTCAGTGAACCCAGTCATTGAACCCAGTCATTGAACCCAGTCATTGAACCCAGTCATTAAACCCAGTCAGTGAACCCAGTCAGTGAACCCAGTCAGTGAACCCAGTCATTGAACCCAGCCATTGAACCCAGTCAGTGAACCAAGTCAGTGAACCCAGTCCGTTAACCCAGTCAGTGAACCCAGTCAATGAACTTAGTCAATGAACACAGTCAGTGAACCCAGTCAGTGAACCCAGTCAGTGAACCGTCAGTGAACCTAGTCAGTGAACCCAGTCAGTGAACCAAGTCAGTGAACCCAGTCAGTGAACCGTCAGTGAACCTAGTCAGTGAACCCAGTCAGTGAACCAAGTCAGTGAACCCAGTCATTGAACCCAGTCAGTGAACCCAGTCAGTAAACAGTCAGTGAACCCAGTCAGTGAACCCAGTCAGTAAACCCAGTCATTGAACCCAGTCATTGAACCCAGTCCAGTCAGTGAACCCAGTCATTGAACCCAGTCATTGAACCCAGTCATTGAACCCAGTCATTAAACCCAGTCAGTGAACCCAGTCAGTGAACCCAGCCATTGAACCCAGTCAGTGAACCAAGTCAGTGAACCCAGTCATTGAACCCAGTCAGTGAACCCAGTCAGTGAACCCAGTCAGTGAACCCAGTCAATGAACCTAGTCAGTGAACCTAGTCAGTGAACCTAGTCAGTGAACCTAGTCAGTGAACACAGTCAGTGAACACAGTCAGTGAACACAGTCAGTGAACCCAGTCAGTAAACCCAATCAGTGAACCCAGTCATTGAACCCAGTCAATGAACCTAGTCAATGAACACAGTCATTGAACCCAGTCAGTGAACCTAGTCATTGAACCCAGTCAGTAAACCCAGTCAGTGAACCCAGTCAATGAACCCAGTCAATGCACCTAGTCGATGAACCTAGTCAGTGAACACAGTCAGTGAACACAGTCAGTAAACCCAGTCAGTGAACCCAGTCATTGAACCCAGCCATTGAACCCAGTCAGTGAACCCAGTCATTGAACCCAGTCAGTGAACCCAGTTAGTGAACCCAGTCAATAAACCTAGTCAGTGAACACAGTCAGTGAACAGTCAGTGAACCCAGTCTGTAAACCCAGTCAGTGAACCCAGTCAGTGAACCCAGTCAGTGAACCCAGTCAGTGAACCCAGTCAGTGAACCCAGTCAGTGAACACAACCAGTGAACACAACCAGTGAGCCCAGCTAGTGAACCTAGCCAGTGAACCCAGTCAGTAAACCCAGTCAGTGAACCCTGCCAGTGAACACAACCAGTGAGCCCAGCCAGTGAACCCAGCCAGTGAACAGTCAGTGAACCCAGTCAGTAAACCCAGTCAGTGAACCCTGCCAGTGAACCCCGTCAGTAAACCCAGTCAGTGAACGCAGTCAGTGAACCCAGTCAGTGAACCCAGTCAGTGAACCCAGTCAGTGAACCCAGTCGGCTGTTTAACTGCCAATGCCTAGTGTCACACGGTCTGTATCTCTGCGTTTACAGGCGCGGATGTTGGCAGCTACACTTCTGGTGGTACAAACCGTGAGTATCAGCCAGAGACGGCAGCAAAGCTACAGCCCTAACCTAACCCTAAGCTGATACTAACTGTAACACTAACAGTAACCTAACATTGATCTTTACCAAAAACTAGAACCCCACTTCCGCTATAGTCGCCTCATATGTACACTGGATCAATGTTATAACAACAATACTGTCATATTGGACCAGTGTTATGATAACAATGTTGTTATACTGGACCAGTGTTATGGTAACAATGACGTTATGCTGGAACCGTGTTATGGTATCACTGATGTTATATTTGACCATTGTTATGATAACAATATTGTTATACTGGACCCGTGTTATGGTAACAATGATGTTATACTGGACCGGTGTTATGGTAGCAATGTTGCTATATTGGACCAGTGTTATAATAACAATGCTGTTATACTGAACCAGTGTTATGATAACAATGATGTTATACTGTGCCATTTTTATAATAACAACACTGTTATATTGGACCAGTGTTATAATAACAATACTGTTATACTGGACAAGCGTTATAATAACAATGTTGTTTTACTGGACCAGTGTATAATAACAATACTGGTAAACTGGACCATTGTTATAATAACAATACTGGTAAACTGGACCATTGTTATAATAACAATACTGGTATACTGGACAAGTGTTATGATAACAAACACTGTTCTACTGGACCAGTGTTATATTAACAGTATTGTTATTCTGGACCATTGTTATAATAAGTTATACCACTTATAATTACATTCAATAATTACATTCCATCTTCACCAATGTTATACAGAGGTGTTAATCTAGAACACTCGATTTCTTCTTAATCATTCTTTTACCGTTGTATCAGTATGTAACATTTGGCTTCACATTAGCCTTCCTACACAGGCTGTATCATTCCCATAGATTGATCTCACCGAAAAGACAGACGCAGAAATCCAGACTATTTTGGCTGACATGCCAGGGCGCATGCGCCGTAACATTCCCACTAGTGACCTTGGCAATGTGGCGGACGACAGCGCTCTGACCTTGCTGGCGCTGATTCATTCCGGCGGACGCTTGGTCGACGAGGTCAAGGTCATGTTGTGGCGCATGACGCTTGCGCTGCCCGACCCTATGACGTCATACCTCGGCAAAAAGGTAGGCGGTCCCCACAGCTCACGGGACTCGTGTGTAGGCTACTATGGCTTTATTATAGACTGTGTATAGCATGTTATTACTTCTTCAGTGTGATTTTCTGCTCCTGAACATGGACAGAAAAATAAGCAGCAATGGGTTATTTGGGCAGCACATATATGCGCATAACTAAGTACCCCCCCCCCCCCTGATGCGTGCGGTGTTATTTAGGAGAGCTCGACTACACGCCCCCTCCCCCTCCCTTAATCTATTATGTGTTCCGCCGCCTAGTATGTTCAGGAACAGCAACAACGTCTCCATTTGTTAAAACTGTACATTTTCTCCACCTAAATATTATGCATCAACGAATCAATTGAAGCAAACATATCGCAGTTAGCGTCTCTGACGACTAGTGAAGGGGAGAGTAATTGCTTACAGGCGACAAATGTTATGAACGAAGTCTGACAAAGTCACTGTCTCCCGAATGAAAACGAGTCACGTGTTCAATGTCACGTGTTCCGTGTTCCATGCTGCATGTTCCATGTCACGTATTCCATGCCGCATGTTCTATGTCACGTGTTCCACGTCACGTGTTCCACGTCACGTGTTCCACGTCACGTGTTCCACGTCACGTGTTCCACGTCACGTGTTCCATGTCACGTGTTCAATGTCACGTCTTCCATGTCACGTGGTCAGGCCAAGGATTCCATGCAGCCGGTAAAGGATGCGACAATCGCCGATCTGAACAAACTCATCATGTACGGAGCCCTGTCCCTGAAGGACATCTCTGACATAGGCAACAACATCTGCCAGGCCAGCGATCTGGACGACGTGGAAACAATGCCGTTCGGAGCTAGGGTAAGTCATAGATTAGACTTGATGGCCTGTCTCGGCGCTCACGTCTATTAATTTAAACGCTAGTGTTCCTCATGTGCCAACATGTTTACACTTCAATGAGCTTAGCACTGGTTCAATCCATAGCTCTGTAGATTGATTTGTTCGATGAGAAATCTTGATATATAGTTCATTCATTTGAGACAGTTAATTGGTGTATTCAGTGGAAGATGAAAATACTGTGCTCAATGGCTTTATGTATGCAAACCGCGATAGAAATTATCAATCATGTTGTAATAGTGATGAAGAAAAGCATAACTGAACTTTCACGCATCGTAGAACTAGTAATTAGTAAACTAATAATAATAAAATATAATAATAATATAATAAAAGATACAATGGTAACAGACATGTTACAAGCTTGGGTTGCGCCGGGATGCTTTCATTGACTTATTGATGTATATGGCCGCCCCCCCCCCCCGCCCCCGCACCCCATCCCTCATATCCCTCTTTCATGACCAGGGTAAGCGGGTGTACGAGTTGTGTTCGGCGGGCATCGGCAAGCTGTCGTCCAGCACGTTGAGCGGGTATGCTGGGCTGCTCGCTGACGTCCCGGTGGCCGACATCAGGGCTCTGGACATATCGGCCACCTTCCACACCGTCGTAGCCGCGTTCTGCTCCGCCGAGTGGCAGCTACAGCGAAACCAGGTGAATATTCCCATCGAAATGGAATGCCTGAAGTAATTTACTTATAGACACTTTGTATTTCATTTCATTGTGGCAGCTTAGTAATGTGCAATGACTTTCGCAAAGGGGATTAATTAATGTTAAATTTATTAATTATTTTTTAAGTGTGTTGTATTTTATGCCACATTATAGTCCATGTGGACCGCAATTGGTATCTTCTTTTTTTTATTTAAGCTTTATTTCTTTAAAGAGGTTTACAATACGTACGCGTACACATGAATGTTCACCTCTATGTTCACATGAATGTTCACGCCATTAGCATCTCGTGAGTCCGTCTGCGCGTAAGCTATATTAGCTGATTACTGTGTGATACCTTTTGTATTGCCTTTGCTTCTGCGACGGTTGGTTCACCTTTGGCTGGACAAAATCATTTGTGATTACAAAGAAAGATTCGGGATTTGTACTTGATCAATCCCGGGATATACCGTTTATTCGTTTTTCCTTTTGCTTCTGAACATTATAAAGCAGAAATTTCCCTTTGTAAATTTTCTGTTTCACAAAAGATCAAGCAGAAAAGGGTTTCGGCAATTCCTTTTCCCATTACCGTTTTGAAACCGGAAAAAGCACGAAAAAGTTAAAACTCATCAGAAACCGTTGGTTTTTTTTGAAAGGAGCAAAACGAAAATAGGTAACACTCTCGCGATACCTTTTACCCTTTTGTAAAGTGGAAAACGGAAATAGGTAACACTTGCGCGATACCGTTCCTCAAAACGAAACTGAGTAACATTCTAGCTCCGGGCTATGGCTCCAGGCTATGGCTCTCGGTGTCGGGCTATGGCTCCGGGCTATGGCTCTCGGTACCGAGCTATGGCTCTCAGTGCCGGGCTATGGCTCTCGGTGCCGGGCTATGGCTCTCGGTGCCGGGCTATGGCTCTCGGTACCGAGCTATGGCTCTCAGTGCCGGGCTATGGCTCTCGGTGCCGGGCTATGGCTCCGGGCTATGGCTCTCGGTGCCAGGCTATGGCTCTCGGTGCCAGGCTATGGCTCTCGGTGCCGGGCTATGGCTCTCGGTGCCGGGCTATGGCTCTCGGTGCCGGGCTATGGCTCTCGGTGCCGGGCTATGGCTCTCGGTGCCGAGCTATGGCTCTCGGTGCCGGGCTATGGCTCTCGGTGCCGGGCTATGGCTCTCGGTGCCGGGCTATGGCTCTCGGTGCCAGGCTATGGCTCTCGGTGCTGGGCTATGGCTCTCGGTGCGGGCTATGGCTCTCGGTGCCGGGCTATGGCTCTCGGTGCCGAGCTATGGCTCTCGGTGCCGGGCTATGGCTCTCGGTGCCGGGCTATGGCTCTCGGCGCCGGGCTATGGCTCTCGGTGCCGGGCTATGGCTCTCGGTGTCGGGCTATGGCTCTCGGTGCCGGGCTATGGCTCTCGGTGCCGGGCTATGGCTCTCGGTGCCGGGCTATGGCTCTCGGTGCCGGGCTATGGCTCTCGGTGCCGGGCTATGGCTCTCGGTGCCGGGCTATGGCTCTCGGTGCCGGGCTATGGCTCTCGGTGCCGGGCTATGGCTCTCGGTACCGGGCTATGGCTCTCGGTGCCGGGCTATGGCTCTCGGTGCCGTGCTATGGCTCTCGGTGCCGGGCTATGGCTCCGGGCTTTGGCTCTCGGTGCCAGGCTATGGCTTTCGGGGCCGGACTATGGCTCTCGGTGCCGGGCTATGGCTCTCGGTACCGGGCTATGGCTCTCGGTGCCGGGCTATGGCTCTTGGTGCCGAGCTATGGCTCTCGGTGCCGGGCTATGGCTCCGGGCTTTGGCTCTCGGTGCCAGGCTATGGCTCTCGGTGCCGGGCTATGGCTCTCGGTGCCAGGCTATGGCTCCGGGCTATGGCTCTCGCTGCCGGGCTATGGCTCTCGGTGCCGGGCTATATCTCCGCGCTATGGCTCTCGGTGCCGGGCTATGGCTCTCGGTGCCGGGCTATAGCTCTCGGTGCCAGGCTATGACTCTCGGTGCCGGGCTATGGCTCCACGCTATGGCTCTCGGTGCCGGGCTATGGCTCTCGGTGCCGGGCTATGGCTCTCGGTGCCGAGCTATGACTCTCGGTGCCGGGCTATGGCTCTCGGTGCCGGGCTATGGCTCTCGGTGCCGAGCTATGACTCTCGGTGCCGGGCTATGACTCTCGGTGCCGGGCTATGGCTCTCGGTGCCGGGCTATGGCTCTTGGTGCCGGGCTATGGCTCTCGGTGCCGGGCTATGGCTCTCGGTGCCGGGCTATGGCTCTCGGTGCCGGGCTATGACTCTCGGTGCCGGGCTATGGCTCTCGGTGCCGGGCTATGGCTCTCGGTGCCGGGCTATGACTCTCGGTGCCGGGCTATGGCTCTTGTTACCTGGCTATGGCTTTCGGTGCCGGGCTATGGCTCTTGTTACCTGGCTATGGCTTTCGGTGCCGGGCTATGGCTCTTGTTACCTGGCTATGGTTCTCGGTGCCGGGCTATGGCTCTCGGTGCCGGGCTATGGCTCCGGGCTATGGCTTGGGGCGTCGGGCTATGGCTCAGTGCGCTGGACTATGGCTCCGTGCGCTGCGCTGAAACTGAGAACGTGAGAGCTAGATCGCGAGGGTGAGATCGCGAGGGCGAGATCGCAAGAACGCGGTGGCGAGATCGCGAGATCGCGAGGGCGAGAACGTGAGATCGCGAGGGCGAGAACGCGATGGCGAAATTGCGAGGGTGAAATCGCGATCTCACGAGAATGCGAAGGCGAGATCAATCTTGTATCCTCGCCTTCGCGATCTTGCCCTCGCGTTTTCGCACTTGCGTGCCATAGTCCCACGCACGGAGCCACAGCCCACACGCGGAGCCATAACCCGACGCCCAGAGTAATAGCTCGGAGCCATAGCCGGGCACCGAGAGCCATAGGCCGGCACCAAGAGCCGTAGCCAGGAGCCATAGCTCGCCACCGAGAGCCATAGCCCGACGCCATAACCGGGAAACCAGTGCCATAGCCCGAAACCTGAGCCCTGGGCCATAGCCCTAAGCATGAGTCCGGGGCCATCGCCCGAAGCCATAGCCCGGTGCTTGAAGTCATAGTCTGACGTCGGAAATCCCAAATACCGGATCCATAGCCCAAAGCTCGGAACCATAGCCCGGTGCCAAAAGCCATAGCTCGGAGCCTGAGTCCGGAGCCAAAACCCGGAGCTCGAAATAGATTCGAGTGTTATTTATTTTCGCAAAATGAGTAAAACGGTATCGCGCGAGTGTTACCTATTTCCGTTTTGTATTTTACAAAAGGGTAAAAGATATAACGCGAGTGTTACCTATTTCCGTTTTGTACTTTACAAAAGGGTAAAAGATATAACGCGAGTGTTACCTATTTCCGTTTTGTACTTTACAAAAGGGTAAAAGATATAACGCGAGTGTTACCTATTTCCGCTTTGCTCCTTTCAAACAGGGCGAACGGTTTCTTATGACTTTTACCTTTTTTTATTTTTTATTCTTCAAGACGGTAATGGGAAAAGGATTTGCCGAAACCCTTTTTTGCTTTACCTTTTGTAAAACAGAAAATTGAAAAATATACATTTCTGCTTTTATAATTTTCAGAAGCCTAAGGACAAACAATTAAATGGTATATCCCGGGATTTTTTTATCGCATGTAACGTCATTATTTTTTATGAGACATTTCAAAATAGATAAGTATGATGTTCATTATGATATTGTAACTATGACAACAGCTGGATGCTTTAGCTGAGCGTGCGAAGGCTCGCTTTGATAAGACGGACCCCATCCCTGAGCTGTCCGACCGCACCCAGGCCCTGCACTACACGTGTCTGCTGCCATACATGGGGTGAGTACACACCCTGGCCCTACACTACACGTGTCTGCTGCCATACATGGGGTGAGTACACACCCTGGCCCTACACTACACGTGTCTGCTGCCGTACATGGGGTGAGTACACACCCTGACCCTACACTACACGTGTCTGCTGCCATATATGGGGTGAGTACACACCCTGGCCCTACACTACACGTGTCTGCTGCCATATATGGGGTGAGTACACACCCTGGCCCTACACTACACGTGTCTGCTGCCATACATGGGGTGAGTACACACCCTGGCCCTACACTACACGTGTCTGTTGCCATACATGCGGTGAGTACACACCCTGGCCCTACACTACACGTGTCTGTTGCCATACATGGGGTGAGTACACACCCTGGCCCTACACTACACGTGTCTGTTGCCATACATGGGGTGAGTACACACCCTGGCCCTACACTACACGTGTCTCTTACTATACATGGGGTGAGTACACACCCTAGCCCTACACTACACGTGTCTGCTGCCATACATGGGGTGAGTACACACCCAGGCCCTACACTACACGTGTCTGCTGCCATACATGGGGTGAGTACACACCCTGGCCCTACACTACACGTGTCTGTTGCCGTACATGGGGTGAGTACACACCCAGGCCCTACACTACACGTGTCTGTTGCCATACATGGGGTGAGTACACACCCTGGCCCTACACTACACGTGTCTGTTGCCATACATGGGGTGAGTACACATCCTGGCCCTACACTACACGTGTCTCTTACTATGCATGGGGTGAGTACACACCCTGGCCCTACACTACACGTGTCTGCTGCCATACATGGGGTGAGTACACACCCAGGCCCTACACTACACGTGTCTGCTGCCATACATGGGGTGAGTACACACCCTGGCCCTACATAACACGTGTTTGTTGCCATACATGGGGTGAGTACACACCCAGGCCCTACACTACACGTGTCTGCTGCCATACATGGGGTGAGTACACACCCAGGCCCTACACTACACGTGTCTGCTGCCATACATGGGGTGAGTACACACCCAGGCCCTACACTACACGTGTTTGTTGCCATACATGGGGTGAGTACACACCCTGGCCCTACACTACACGTGTCTGCTGCCATACATGGGGTGAGTACACACCCAGGCCCTACACTACACGTGTCTGCTGCCATACATGGGGTGAGTACACACCCTGGCCCTACACTACACGTGTCTGTTGCCATACATGGGGTGAGTACACACCCAGGCCATACACTACACGTGTCTGCTGCCATACATGGGGTGAGTACACACCCAGGCCCTACACTACACTTGTCTGCTGCCATATATGGGGTGAGTACACACCCTGGCCCTACACTACACGTGTCTGTCGCCATACATGGGGTGAGTACACACCCAGGCCCTACACTACACGTGTCTGCTGCCATACATGGGGTGAGTACACACTCAGGCCCTACACTACACGTGTCTGCTGCCGTACATGGGGTGAGTACACACCCTAGCCCTACACTACACGTGTCTGCTGCCAAACATGGGGTGAGTACACACCCAGGCCCTACACTACACGTGTCTGTTGCCATACATGGGGTGCGTACACATCCTGGCCCTACACTACACGTGTCTGCTGCCAAACATGGGGTGAGTACACACCCTAGCCCTACACTACACGTGTCTGTTGCCATACATGCGGTGCGTACACATCCTGGCCCTACACTACACGTGTCTGCTGCCATACATGGGGTGAGTACACACCCAGGCCCTACACTACACGTGTCTGCTGCCATACATGGGGTGAGTACACACCCAGGCCCTACACTACACGTGTCTGCTGCCATACATGGGGTGAGTACACACCCAGGCCCTACACTACACGTGTCTGTTGCCATACATGGGGTGAGTACACACCCTGGCCCTACACTACACGTGTCTGCTGCCATACATGGGGTGAGTGCACATCCTGGCCCTACACTACACGTGTCTGTTGCCATACATGGGGTGAATACACACCCAGGCCCTACACTACACGTGTCTGTTGCCATACATGGGGTGAATACACACCCTAGCCCTAAACTACTCGTGTCTGTTGCCATACATGGGGTGAATACACAACCTGGCCCTACACTACACGTGTCTGCTGCCATACATGGGGTGAGTACACACCCTGGCCCTACATAACACGTGTCTGTTGCCATACATGGGGTGAGTACACACCCTGGCCCTACACTACACGTGTCTGCTGCCATACATGGGGTGAGTACACACCCAGGCCCTACACTACACGTGTCTGTTGCCATACATGGGGTGAGTACACACCCTGGCCCTACACTACACGTGTCTGTTGCCATACATGCGGTGAGTACACACCCTGGCCCTACAATACATGTGTCTGTTGCCATACATGCGGTGAGTACACACCCTAGCCCTACACTACACGTGTCTGTTGCCATACATGCGGTGAGTACACACCCTGGCCCTACAATACACGTGTCTGTTGCCATACATGCGGTGAGTACACGCCCTGGCCCTACACTACACGTGTCTGTTGCCATACATGCGGTGAGTACACACCCTGGCCCTACACTACACGTGTCTGCTGCCATACATGGGGTGAGTACACACCCAGGCCCTACACTACACGTGTCTGCTGCCATACATGGGGTGAGTACACACCCAGGCCCTACACTACACGTGTCTGTTGCCATACATGCGGTGAGTACACACCCTGGCCCTACAATACACGTGTCTGTTGCCATACATGCGGTGAGTACACACCCTGGCCCTACAATACACGTGTCTGTTGCCATACATGCGGTGAGTACACACCCTGGCCCTACAATACACGTGTCTGCTGCCATACATGGGGTGAGTACACACCCTGGCCCTACACTACACGTGTCTGTTGCCATACATGCGGTGAGTACACACCCTGGCCCTACAATACACGTGTCTGTTGCCATACATGCGGTGAGTACACACCCTGGCCCTACAATACACGTGTCTGTTGCCATACATGCGGTGAGTACACACCCTAGCCCTACACTACACGTGTCTGTTGCCATACATGGGGTGAGTACACACCCTGGCCCTACACTAAACGTGTCTGTTGCCATACATGGGGTGAGTACACACCCTGGCCCTACACTAAACGTGTCTGTTGCCATACATGGGGTGAGTACACACCCAGGCCCTACACTACACGTGTCTCTTACTATACATGGGGTGAGTACACACCCTGGCCCTACACTACACGTGTCTGCTGCCATACATGGGGTGAGTACACACCCTGGCCCTACACTACACGTGTCTCTTACTATACATGGGGTGAGTACACACCCTGGCCCTACACTACACGTGTCTGTTGCCATACATGCGGTGAGTACACACCCTGGCCCTACACTACACATTCGTGTGCAATAAACGTAGCATACATAATTCAAAGTAATATGTTCTGTAATGTGTCTATTACCAACCTCTTCTCCATATCAAATAAGTATATTTTGTCTTGAATTTGATATCCTGGTTTGTCACTTACTTTTGGCGTCACGTCAATGTTTGTCATCTTGTTCACTATTATGGAAAGAAGATACATACAAGGCCTACATATATTAAAAACATTTACTGACCAAGCCCGATAATTCACACCGGTGCTTGTCACCGAATGCAGTAGACGCAAGCAGATTTATCATTTGACTAGTCTTCGTTTCGCAGGGTTTCCTACCTGAAGAAGATCTCGGCCAGCCTGCAGCCGGCGATGTGTGATGCCTTGGCCTGTCTGGACACCAGCAAGCTCTCCTCCACTGAGACGGCAGCCCTGCTCACCTTCTGCATGCAGGTCGGTGTGCCTCTGACAACAGATGCGGTTTGATTGGTTGCATGCAGGTCGGTGTGCCTCTGATAACAGATGCGGTTTGATTGGTTGCAGGCATGTCGGTGTGCTTCTGATAACAGATGCGGTTTGATTGGTTGCATGCATGTCGGTGTGCCTCTGATAACAGATGCGGTTTGATTGGTTGCAGGCATGTCGGTGTGCCTCTGATAACAGATGCGGCTTGATTGGTTGCAAGCATGTCGGTGTGCCTCTGATAACAGATGCGGTTTGATTGGTTGCATGCAGGTCGGTGTGCCTCTGATAACAGATGCGGTTGAATTGGTTGCATGCATGTCAGTGTGCCTCTAATAACAGATGCGGTTTGATTGGTTGCATGCATATCGCTGTGCCTCTGATAACAGATGCGGTTTGATTGGTTGCATGCAGGTCGGTGTGCCTCTGATAACCGATGCGGTAGATATGATATGATTGGTTGGGCTCAGTCTGATGCCAGCAATGTACATAATAGCAAAGATATGTTTGACCTTCCTGCTCGAGGAAAAGAAATAATTGGGATATCATATTTTCACTCCCAGAGCTGATTCTCTGTACAGAGGCGGATGTTGTTCTATCCAGAACAGTGGGGTCTGTAAGTGGGTGGGGATGTCTCTTGGACGCTCCCAAAAGGAGGGGTTTCACGAATGTTTCGCAAAAAGGGGATTTTTGTAACTGAAAGGACTTTGTTGGCACATACCTGCGGAGTGGAGGTTGTATATAGTGCAACAAATAGCCCCGCGTGTCGTTGTATGGATCAACAAACGAGGCTATGGTACCGCCCAAAGTTACCATGATTTCAGAACACAATGTCCGATATGTCAGCGGCAGACGACAAATGGTCTTTCGAGATGAGCGTCCAAAGACAAGCGGTCTGTGCCGCGACATATTTTGGAAATCCGCACCCCCCATTCCTCCTGGTTGTTGCATTTTGCCATTATCGCTACCAGTGTATCCTCTGTATATCTGAATCACTCTCCACAGCACCTAACCTGTCGGCGCTTGTCGTGTGCGCGCTATCCCGGTGCGTTCGGATTGATCACGGCTCTTCAGCCAGAACACATCGCCGGCAACTACACCTGTGAGTACTTCACCGGCTGCGTGGATGCCCTTCACTTCAAGGTCATGAACTGCGCGGCCCGCCAGAAGATCTACACCTGCAGTGAACCCGATCTAGCGTAAGTAAATTTGATATACTGTAAGTGAACCCACTGTACCGTAAATAAACCAGATCTACTGTAAGGATCCACCGTAAGCAATCCTGTAACCAGATTATTGCTTTATTAATAAATTGGATCTCGTGTCAACAACAGACGGATCGGTCGGCCAAACAAACTCATCAGAAAGGCAGCCATTATCAAGAGAAGTACGGCAGAAATACCTGTACTTATGTTGTACTTATACTTGTAGATATGTCCCTTTATAGTGTATGTGAAGTTGAGCTGGATGTAAGTGAATTTGAAATTGGCATATGTATAATTAAATTGACCATACAATTTGGACAAATCGGAATTCAATTAGATATATGTACAAATCATTCCTATTTGGACATATGTCCAATTCAATTGGAAACATGTACACTATTTAAAGACATGTACAAATACTCTATTATATTCAACTTAGGCGTGCCATAGTTTTATCCACTATTTCCCTTACTGAAATCCGCACCGCGACCGGTGGCGTGGATTGGGACGCTTTTTAACCCCCAATAGGCAGTCGTGACCCTATTTTGTTTCTCGTCGGTCGCCTCGTCGGACGCAAAAGAGTAATAAAAATTGCCCTTTTTATTTTTGGGTCGGCACCGTATTTCGGTCGGTCAGGACATGAGAAACATACCATTTAATATCGGCGTCCTTAGTTAAGATATGGGTGTGCATGCTGTGCATCATTGTGGTGTACGAGGAGGTTTTAATGAATGTTCTCGTCCTGTGGGCCATTCTGGGATAGGAAAAAGGTTCTCGTCATAACGCGCCCGTTAATGTCCTAATTTGGGGCGCGAGGCAAACCAATCACCTTCAAATACTATGCATTGCAGGATCAATAACGCTGGGAACCTTGGAATCTACGGAACGCTGTGCGATCAATTCTCAAGTACCGACTGGGGCTCGATTACAGAGGTAAGTTTTATTGCAATATAACCTTGAAACAGCACATAATGTACCTAACGTTGGTAAATATGGGAGCGTGCAATGGTCAATATGTCAAGGTCGTTGAGTATTCCGGTAAATATGGGGACGGGAGAGGGTGAATGGTTGGTTGTATATCCAGGGCGCTTTAACCACTTTTGGTCATATCGCGTCAATGGAAGAATGAAGGGAGAGTGGAGCAATGTCCCGGGGGTAACCCCCTGCTCTTAGAGAAGGACATTGGATCTGTATCCTGCGACCACACATACATGGCCACCTCGGGGCTCGAACCACCGACCCACGTGCCGTCAGGCTCTCAGGTGGCCAGAGCACTCAAGGCGAGCGCTCTAACCCACTGAGCTACTAGGCCGACCCCGGCGGTGAAGGGAGAAGGGGAGAGGCTAATACGCTACTCTGGATGAACTACGCTGAGAGTAACGGGCTTCTGCGTTGCTTGTTTTCCAGAGCAACCTGTGCGATCTGTTCCGAGACACATCCGCTGCATTCACTGACCAGCTAATGTACATTACAATGCGGGAGAACCAAGGTTACGACAACCACCAGTGCTTCGGCACCAACGCCGGGCGCGACACCTGCTTGGAGAAGCTGCGGCAGGCTCAGCGCACGTGCGAACAGGCATCGACGAGGAGGAAAAGGCGGCGGAGAGCCGTGAGCGGTAAGGTCCTCTCTAGGCGGAGAGCAGTGGGCGGTAAGGTCCTCTCTAGGCGGAGAGCCGTGAGCGGTAAGGTCCTCTCTTGGCGGAGAACCATGAGCGGTAAGGTCCTCTCAAGGCGGAGAGCCGTGGGCGGTAAGGTCCTCTCTAGGCGGAGAGCCGTCGGTGGTAAGGTCCTCTCTAGGCGGAGAGCCATGAGCGGTAAGGTCCTCTCTAGGTGGAGAGCCGTGGGCGGTAAGGTCCTCTCTGGGCGGAGAGTCGTGGGCGGTAAGGTCCTCTCTAGGCGGAGAGCCGTGGGTGGTAAGGTCCTCTCTAGGTGGAGAGCCGTGGGCGGTAAGGTCCTCTCTGGGCAGAGAGTCGTGGGCGGTAAGGTCCTCTCTAGGCGGAGAGCCATGAGCGGTAAGGTCCTCTCTAGGTGGAGAGCCGTGGGCGGTAAGGTCCTCTCTGGGCGGAGAGTCGTGGGCGGTAAGGTCCTCTCTAGGCGGAGAGCCGTGGGTGGTAAGGTCCTCTCTAGGCGGAGAGCCGTGGGCGGTAAGGTCTTCTCTAGGCGGAGAGCCGTGGGTGGTAAGGTCCTCTCTAGGCGGAGAGCCGTGGGCGGTAAGGTCCTCTCTAGGCGGAGAGCCGTGGGCGGTAAGGTCCTCTCTAGGCGGAGAGCCGTGGGCGGTAAGGTCCTCTCTAGGCGGAGAGTCGTGGGCAGTAAGATCCTCCCTAGGTGGAGAGCCGTGGGCGGTAAGGTCCTCTCTAGGCGGAGAGCCATGAGCCGTAAGGTCCTCTCTAGGCGGAGAGCCGTGGGCGGTAAGGTCCTCTCTAGGCGGAGGGCCGTGGGCGGTAAGGTCCTCTCTGGGCGGAGAGCCGTGGGTGGTAAGGTCCTCTCTAGGCGGAGAGCCGTGGGTGGTAAGGTCCTCTCTAGGCGGAGAGCCGTGGGCGGTAAGGTCCTCTCTAGGCGGAGAGCCGTGAGCGGTAAGGTCCTCTCAAGGCGGAGAGCCGTGGGTGGTAAGGTCCTCTCTAGGCGGAGAGCCGTGGGTGGTAAGGTCCTCTCTAGGCGGAGAGCCGTGGGCGGTAAGGTCCTCTCTAGGCGGAGAGCCGTGAGCGGTAAGGTCCTCTCAAGGCGGAGAGCCGTGGGCGGTAAGGTCCTCTCTAGGCGGAGAGCCGTGGGTGGCAAGGTCCTCTCTAGACGGAGAGCCGTGGGCGGTAAGGTCCTCTCTAGGCGGAGAGCCGTGAGCGGTAAGGTCCTCTCAGGGCGGAGAGCCGTGGGCGGTAAGGTCCTCTCTAGGCGGAGAGCCGTGGGTGGTAAGGTCCTCTCTAGGCGGAGAGCCGTGGGCGGTAAGGTCCTCTCTAGGCGGAGAGCCGTGAGCGGTAAGGTCCTCTCTAGGCGGAGAGCCGTGGGTGGTAAGGTCCTTTCTATGCGGAGAGCCGTGAGCGGTAAGGTCCTCTCTAGGCGGAGAGCCGTGGGCGGTAAGGTCCTCTCTAGGTGGAGAGCCGTGGGTGGTAAGGTCCTCTCTAGGCGGAGAGCCGTGGGCGGTAAGGTCCTCTCTAGGCGGAGAGCCGTGGGTGGCAAGGTCCTCTCTAGGCGGAGAGCCGTGAGCGGTAAGGTCCTCTCAAGGCGGAGAGCCGTGAGCGGTAAGGTCCTCTCTAGGCGGAGAGCCGTGGGCAGTAAGATCCTCCCTAGGTGGAGAGCCGTGGGCGGTAAGGTCCTCTCTAGGCGGAGAGCCATGAGCCGTAAGGTCCTCTCTAGGCGGAGAGCCGTGGGCGGTAAGGTCCTCTCTAGGCGGAGAGCCGTGGGTGGTAAGGTCCTCTCCAGGCGGAGAGCCGTGAGCGCTAAGGTCCTCTCTAGGCGGAGAGCCGTGGGCAGTAAGATCCTCCCTAGGTGGAGAACCGTGGGCGGTAAGGTCTTCTCTAGGTGGAGAGCCGTGGGCGGTAAGGTCCTCTCTAGGCAGAGAGCCGTGGGCGGTAAGGTCCTCTCTAGGCGGAGAGCCGTGAGCGGTAAGGTCCTCTCTAGGCGGAGAGCAGTGGGCGGTAAGGTCCTCTCTAGGCGGAGAGCCGTGGGCGGTAAGGTCCTCTCTAGGTGGAGAGCCGTGGGCGGCAAGGTCCTCTCTAGGCGGAGAGCCGTGGGCTGTAAGGTCCTCTCTAGGCGGAGAGCCGTGGGTGGTAAGGTCCTCTCTAGGTGGAGAGCCGCGGGTGGTAAGGTCCTCTCTGGGCGGAGAGCCGTGAGCGGTAAGGTCCTCTCTAGGCAGAGAGCCGTGGGCGGTAAGGTCCTCTCTAGGTGGAGAGCCGTGGGCGGTAAGGTCCTCTCTAGGCGGAGAGCCGTGAGCGGTAAGGTCCTCTCAAGGCGGAGAGTCGTGGGCTGTAAGGTCCTCTCTAGGCGGAGAGCCGTGGGTGGTATAGTCCTCTCTGGGCGGAGAGTCGTGGGCTGTAAGGTCCTCTCTAGGCGGAGAGCCGTGGGCGGTAAGGTCCTCTCTAGGCGGAGAGCTGTGGGTGGTAAGGTCCTCTCTGGGCGGAGAGTCGTGGGCTGTAAGGTCCTCTCTAGGCGGAGAGCCGTGGGTGGTAAGGTCCTCTCTGGGCGGAGAGCCGTGAGCGGTAAGGTCCTCTCTAGGTGGAGAGCCGTGGGTGGTAAGGTCCTCTCTAGGCGGAGAGCCGTGAGCGGTAAGGTCCT
The DNA here is from genome assembly GCA_964019135.1 of Arenicola marina. NCBI lineage: Eukaryota > Metazoa > Annelida > Polychaeta > Arenicolidae > Arenicola > Arenicola marina. The sequence goes on from OZ025251.1 coordinate 45,390,128, forward strand.
CTCTAGGCGGAGAGCCGTGGGTGGTAAGGTCCTCTCTAGGCGGAGAGCCGCGGGTGGTAAGGTCCTCTCTAGGCGGAGAGCCGTGAGCGGTAAGGTCCTCTCTAGGCAGAGAGCCGTGGGCGGTAAGGTCCTCTCTAGGTGGAGAGCCGTGGGCGGTAAGGTCCTCTCTAGGCGGAGAGCCGTGAGCGGTAAGGTCCTCTCAAGGCGGAGAGTCGTGGGCTGTAAGGTCCTCTCTAGGCGGAGAGCCGTGGGCGGTAAGGTCCTCTCTGGGCGGAGAGTCGTGGGCTGTAAGGTCCTCTCTAGGCGGAGAGCCGTGGGCGGTAAGGTCCTCTCTAGGCGGAGAGCTGTGGGTGGTAAGGTCCTCTCTGGGCGGAGAGTCGTGGGCTGTAAGGTCCTCTCTAGGCGGAGAGCCGTGGGTGGTAAGGTCCTCTCTGGGCGGAGAGCCGTGAGCGGTAAGGTCCTCTCTAGGCGGAGAGCCTTGGGTGGTAAGGTCCTCTCTAGGCGGAGAGCCGTGAGCGGTAAGGTCCTCTCTAGGCGGAGAGCCGTGGGTGGTAAGGTCCTCTCTAGGCAGAGAGCCATGGGCGGTAAGGTCCTCTCTGGGCGGAGAGTCGTGGGCAGTAAGATCCTCCCTAGGTGGAAAGCCGTGGGTGGTAAGGTCCTCTCTAGGCGGAGAGCCGTGGGTGGTAAGGTCCTCTCTAGGCGGAGAGCCGTGGGCGGTAAGGTCCTCTCTAGGCGGAGAGCCGTGGGCGGTAAGGTCCTCTCTAGGCGGAGAGCCGTGGGTGGTAAGGTCCTCTCTAGGCGGAGAGCCGTGGGCGGTAAGGTTCTCTCTAGGCGGAGGGTCGTGAGCGGTAAGGTCCTCTGTAGGCGGAGATCAGTGGGCCGGCCCCGTAGTGGGTTACAGCGCTCGCCTTGAGTGTTCTGGCCACCTGAGAGCCTAACGGCACGTGGATCGATGGTTCGAGCCCGGTATGTCCTTCTTCGCGAAGAGTAGGGGGTGACCTCCCGCGACATGGCTCCACTCTCCCTTCCTTCTCCCAAAGAGGAGATATGACCAAAAGTGGTTCAAGCGTCCTGAACATACAACAAACCAACCATACCTCTCGCTGCAGGTGGCTACACCTGTCTGGAGCTGAAGGCCCTGGAGAACACCATTGCCACCCAGGTGACCGCCAGTGACCTGGCTGCCGTCTCGGACGCCGAGTTCTCGGACTGCGCCAGCTTCCTGGGACAACTCACCGAGCTGACCGCCGCGCAGCTCGAGGCGTTGGCCGGCAAGGCCAAGGGGGTGAGTCACTGAGTCACGGTCAAGGGGGTGAGTCACTGAGTCACGGCCAACGGGGTGAGTCACTGAGTCACGGCCAACGGGGTGAGTCACTGAGTCACGGCCGAGGGGGTGAGTCCCTGAGTCACGGCCAAGGGGCTGAGTCACTGAGTCACGGCCTGGGGGGTGAGTCTTGTAAGATTTGTAAAGCATAGAACATGATCAGAGATTTGTAAAGCATAGAACATGATCAGAGATTTGTAAAGCATAAAACATGATCAGAGATGTGTAAAGCATTGAACATGATCATAGATTTGTAAAGCATAGAACATGATCAGAGATTTGTAAAGCATAAAACATGATGTGTAAAGCATAGAACATGATCAGATATCTGTAAAGCATAGAACATGAACAGAAATTTGTAAAGCATAAAACATGATCAGAGATTTGTAAAGCATAGAACATGATCAGAGATTTGTAAAGCATAGAACATGATCAGAGATTTGTAAAGCATAAAACATGATCAGAGATTTGTAAAGCATAAAACATGATCAGAGATTTGTAAAGCATAGAACATGATCAGAGATTTGTAAAGCATAAAACATGATCAGAGATTTGTAAAGCATAGAACATGATCAGAGATTTGTAAAGCATAAAACATGATCAGAGATTTGTAAAGCATAAAACATGATCAGAGATTTGTAAAGCATAGAACATGATCAGAGATTTGTAAAGCATAAAACATGATCAGAGATTTGTAAAGCATAAAACATGATCAGAGATTTGTAAAGCATAGAACATGATCAGAGATTTGTAAAGCATAAAACATGATCAGAGATTTGTAAAGCATAAAACATGATCAGAGATTTGTAAAGCATAGAACATGATCAGAGATTTGTAAAGCATAAAACATGATCAGAGATTTGTAAAGCATAGAACATGATCAGAGATTTGTAAAGCATAAAACATGATCAGAGATTTGTAAAGCATAAAACATGATCAGAGATTTGTAAAGCATAGAACATGATCAGAGATTTGTAAAGCATAAAACATGATCAGAGATTTGTAAAGCATAGAACATGATCAGAGATTTGTAAAGCATAAAACATGATCAGAGATTTGTAAAGCATAGAACATGATCAGAGATTTGTAAAGCATAAAACATGATCAGAGATTTGTAAAGCATAAAACATGATCAGAGATTTGTAAAGCATAGAACATGATCAGAGATTTGTAAAGCATAAAACATGATCAGAGATTTGTAAAGCATAGAACATGATCAGAGATTTGTAAAGCATAGAACATGATCAGAGATTTGTAAAGCATAAAACATGATCAGAGATTTGTAAAGCATAAAACATGATCAGAGATTTGTAAAGCATAGAACATGATCAGAGATTTGTAAAGCATAAAACATGATCAGAGATTTGTAAAGCATAAAACATGATCAGAGATTTGTAAAGCATAGAACATGATCAGAGATTTGTAAAGCATAAAACATGATCAGAGATTTGTAAAGCATAAAACATGATCAGAGATTTGTAAAGCATAGAACATGATCAGAGATTTGTAAAGCATAAAACATGATCAGAGATTTGTAAAGCATAGAACATGATCAGAGATTTGTAAAGCATAAAACATGATCAGAGATTTGTAAAGCATAAAACATGATCAGAGATTTGTAAAGCATAGAACATGATCAGAGATTTGTAAAGCATAAAACATGATCAGAGATTTGTAAAGCATAGAACATGATCAGAGATTTGTAAAGCATAAAACATGATCAGAGATTTGTAAAGCATAGAACATGATCAGAGATTTGTAAAGCATAGAACATGAACGTATACACATGAACATATAAATAGCTGGATATGCGCGTTGTGCTGAGGTAAACACCAACGTCATAGTCTCCAATAATGTATCTGGCAGGTGTGGGGTCCGGTCAGCACCTGGGACCGCGAGACGATCCAGACGGCCGCTGGCATCGTGTCCGGACTGTCTGAGACCGACCTCGGCAGTCTGGACCTCAGCGACCCGGACGCCGCCTACGCCATAGGCCGGATGGGGTCCTGGACCTCGTCCAAGGTGATGCCAGACATGTGACGGGCGATCTCACTCAGCGTTCTTCATTCTGACAGTCATTCTTCATTCTGACGTTCATTCACCATTCTTTTTCATTATGGCGTTCATTCTTCACTCTGACCTTCATTCACCCTTCTGAAGTTCATTCTTCATTCTGACGTTCATTCTTCATTCTGACGTTCATTCTTCATTCTGACGTTCATTCTTCATTCTGACGATCATTCTTCATTCTGACGTTCATTCACCATTCTTTTTCATTATGGCGTTCATTTTTCATTCTGACCTTCATTCTACATTCATGTCTTCATTTTAATATTCAACTTCATTCACTACTCCTGGATCTTACCCTCTTGTTACTTGGCCAACAATATGTATCTCATATGCTGGTGTTACTACAGCATTTGAAACTGTGTGAGTTTTGCGTATGTAATGTGTTACATTCATCTATTACGACTTGAAAATAATCTCATTATTACCAACACATATTCAACAATGATACGAAATATACATATTTTACAAGCGTTTGGGCTAGAAGTATTAATTTTGGAACTTCCTCATTACACTTTAGATAGGTATTACTGTTTTCCTCACATTGCAATGGGGATTTCACGACCAAATCCCACCCAACGAGTTGACCGATCTCTTATGACAACTCTTATTCCGTATAACCCGTGAGAAATCGTACCCTGAAGCTGTTTGTTCCTGTCCTCCCACGCAGATGGCCGTGGCCTTCAGAGAGTTTAAAACCCGCCACCTCAAGGAAAATATGACGATGACGACGGAAGTGCACCTGCGCAACCTGGGTCACGTGCTTTGTGGCGCCACCACCGCCGATATCGCAGCGATCCCTAGCGGCGAATATTGGTGGGTCACGTGGTGCCAATGCAACAACTGTAGCAACGGCATTTCGACCAGTCATTGTGTAACGTTAGCGGTGTACTGTGCAGGGGGTGTTACAACAGTATTATATGCGTACTATCTTATACCACCATTGGATGGAGAAACTTAGAACGGGACTGTAAATGCTTAATGCTTTCTGAAATCGAACGTTCACTACAAATGCATCCTTTTATTCAGTAAGCATTAAATGCCTTATTACACCGTGGTCAGCCATTGCACTATGACCCCGTGTTTATGCACTATGAATCCGTGTTTGTGCACTATGACCTCGTGTTTGTGAACTATGACCCCGTGTTTGTGCACTATGACCTCGTGTTTATGCACTATGACATCGTGTTTGTGCACTATGACCCCGTGTTTGTGCACTATGACCTCGTGTTTGTGCACTATGACCTCGTGTTTGTGCACTATGACCCCGTGTTTGTGCACGATGACCTCGTGATTGTGCACTATGACTCCGTGTTTGTGCACTATGACCTCGTGATTGTGCACTATGACCTCGTGTTTGTGCACTATGACCTCGTGTTTGTGCACTATGACCTCGTGTTTGTGCACTATGACCCCGTCTCTGTGCACTATGACCTCGTGTTTGTGCCCTATGACATCGTGATTGTGCACTATGACCTCGTGTTTGTGCACTATGACCCCGTCTCTGTGCACTATGACCTCGTGTTTGTGCCCTATGACATCGTGATTGTGCACCATGACTCCGTGTTTGTGCACTATGACCCCGTCTCTGTGCACTATGACCTCGTGTTTGTGCACTATGACCTCGTGATTGTGCACTATGACATCGTGTTTGTGCACTATGACCCCGTCTCTGTGCACTATGACCTCGTGTTTGTGCCCTATGACATCGTGTTTGTGCCCTATGACATCGTGATTGTGCACTATGACCTCGTGTTTGTGCACTATGACCCCGTCTCTGTGCACTATGACCTCGTGTTTGTGCCCTATGACATCGTGATTGTGCACCATGACTCCGTGTTTGTGCACTATGACCCCGTCTCTGTGCACTATGACCTCGTGTTTGTGCACTATGACCTCGTGATTGTGCACTATGACATCGTGTTTGTGCACTATGACCCCGTGTTTGTGCACTATGACCCCGTCTCTGTGCACTATGACCTCGTGTTTGTGCCCTATGACATCGTGTTTGTGCACTATGACCTCGTGTTTGTGCACTATGACCTCGTGGTTGTGCACTATGACCTCGTGTTTGTGCACTATGACCTCGAGATTGTGCACTATGACCTCGTGTTTGTGCACTATGACCCCGTCTCTGTGCACTATGACCTCGTGTTTGTGCCCTATGACATCGTGTTTGTGCACTATGACCTCGTGTTTGTGCCCTATGACCCCGTGTTTGTGCACTATGACCCCGTCTCTGTGCACTATGACCTCGTGTTTGTGCCCTATGACATTGTGATTGTGCACTATGACCCCGTGTTTGTGCACTATGACCTCGTGATTGTGCACTATGACCTCGTGTTTGTGCACTATGACCTCGAGATTGTGCACTATGACCTCGTGTTTGTGCACTATGACCTCGTGATTGTGCACTATGACCTCGTGTTTGTGCACTATGACCTCGTGATTGTGCACTATGACATCGTGATTGTGCACTATGACCTCATGTTTGTGCACTATGACCCCGTCTCTGTGCACTATGACCTCGTGTTTGTGCACTATGACCCCGTCTCTGTGCACTATGACCTCTTGTTTGTGCACCATGACCCCGTGTTTGTGCACTATGATCTCTTGTTTGTGCACCATGACTCCGTGTTTGTGCCCTATGACCCCGTCTCTGTGCACTATGACCTCGTAATTGTGCACTATGACCTCGTGTTTGTGCACTATGACCTCGTGTTTGTGCACTATGATGTCGTCTCTGTGCACTATGACCTCGTAATTGTGCACTATGACCTCGTAATTGTGCACTATGACCTCGTGTTTGTGCACTATGACCCCGTGTTTGTACACCATGACCCCGTGTCTGTGCACCATGACCTCGTAATTGTGCACTATGACCTCGTGTTGAACTATGACCTCGTGCTTGCAGCTCCGCCGCCTCTGAGGTTGGCTTGCTGCCGACATGTGAAGCCTCTCAGCTCCAGAGCTTTGCGGTTCACGCCAAGGCCTGCTTCGGTGATGACGTCACGACGTGGCCCAACTCCTACGTCGCCAACGTAGGCAACGTCATAGGTACGCATGACGTGTTACATACATCAGTAGATCATATCAGTAGATCATATTTTATCTTGATATGGTGACGCGATACAGACAGAACACCCGGTTCTAGAGTTACGCTCACTTACTTACACCTTATACGTTACATTAGAATAATATGAACAGCCTCATTTTCCGGAAAAAAGTATCGACGTTAGAGATTTCAGTACCTTGATAATTAATGGTGAGAGCCACTTGATGAATCCTCTGGTCTCCCCCTGCAGGCGGCCTCAGCAAGGACGACATCTCCAAGCTGACCAAGGCTCAGGTGGAGAGCATCATGCCATGGACCATCAGCAACATCCCGTCCACCGAATTCGCCGTACGTGCTCACTTCTGGATTGTCTTGTCAACTGTCTGATCCTGTTTACAGCGAGAGTCTGATCCTGTATACAGCGAGAGTCTGATCCTGTTTACAGCGAGTCTGATACTTTTTAATACGAGATTCTGATCCTGTATACAGCGAGTCTGATCCTGTTTAAAGCGAGAGTCTGAACCTGTTTAAAGCGAGTCTGATCCTGTTTAAAGTGGGAGTCTGATCCTGTTTCCAGCGAGAGTCTGATCCTGTTTACAGCGAGAGTCTGATCCTGTTTACAGCGAGTCTGATCCTGTTTACAGCGAGAGTGATCCTGTTTAAAGCGAGAGTCTGATGCTGTTTACAACGAGAGTCTGATCCTGTTTAAAGCGAGAGTCTGATCCTGTTTAAAGTGGGAGTCTGATCCTGTTTACAGCGAGGGTCTGATCCTGTTTACAGCGAGAGTCTGATCCTGTTTACAGCAAGAGTCTGATCCTGATTAAAGTGGGAGTCTGATCCAGTTTACAGCGAGGGTCTGATCCTGTGTACAGCGATAGTCTGATCCTGTTTACAGCGAGTCTGATCCTGTTTACAGCGAGTCTGATCCTGTTTACAGCGAGAGTCTGATCCTGATTAAAGCGAGAGTTTGATCCTGTTTAAAGCGAGTCTGATCCTGTTTAATACGAGAGTCTGATCCTGTTTAAAGCGAGTCTGATCCTGTTTATAGCGAGAGTCTGATCTTGTTTAAAGCGAGAGTCTGATCCTGTTTAAAGTGGGAGTCTGATCCTGTTTACAGCGAGGGTCTGATCCTGTTTACCGCGAGTCTGATCCTATTTACAGCGAGTCTGATCCTGCTTACAGCGAGAGTCTGATCCTGTTTAAAGCGAGAGTCTGATCCTGTTTAATGCGAGGGTCTGATCCTGATTAAAGCGAGAGTCTGATCCTGTTTAAAGCGAGTCTGGTCCTGTTTAAAGCGAGAGTCTGATCCTGTTTAAAGCGAGTCTGATCCTGTTTATAGCGAGAGTCTGATCCTGTTTAAAGCGAGAGTCTGATCCTGTTTAAAGCGAGAGTGATCCTGTTTACAGCGAGTCTGATCCTGTTTATAGCGAGAGTCTGATCCTGTTTATAGCGAGAGTCTGATCCTGTTTAAAGCGAGAGTCTGGTCCTGTTTAAAGCGAGAGTTTGATTCTGTTTAAAGCGAGAGTCTGATCCTGTTTAAAGCGAGAGTCTGATCCTGTTTAAAGCGAGAGTGATCCTGTTTACAGTGAGTCTGATCCTGTTTAAAGCGACTAACTCAGGTGCTTCATGAGTCAATGGTGATTTATGCATCAAGGGATTAGAATTATTAGATTAGATTAGATTATTGCGGATTAGACTCAACGTTAACATTATTTGTTGGGTTTTTGGACATACTGACGAAGATGGCGGACTGTAGACAAGCTTAAGAAATTACTATTTAATTGTTTACCTTAAGAGTATATGTCTTTCAGGTAAACATCTAGTGGCCGTCGTTATCACATTGTATGTCTAGACCGACAATACAGATGTTTTGCGACAGACCCACATTTTGGATGACTAGGGATAAGATAATAATAAAATAATAATAATAAAATAATCACCTTACGATAAATCACGCTGTGGCCATGTCTGTGTGGTTGCTGGATAAAGATCTTTCTTCGCAAATAGTAGGAGGTTACCTCCAGGGACATGGTTCCACTCTCCCTTCCTTCTCCAATTGAGGGGCCAGCGCGATAGTTTAGTGGGCTAGAGCGCTGGCATTCAGCGCTCTGGCAACCTGACAGCCTAACGGCATGTGGATCGCTGGTTCGAGCCCCGATGTGGCCATGTCTGTGTGGTCGCAGGATAAAGATCCCATGTCTTTCTTCGTAGAGAGTAGGGGGTTACCCCCGGGGCCATGGCTCCACTCTCCCTTCCTTCTCCCATTGACACGAAATGACCAGAAGTGTCTAAAGCGTCCTCAATATACAACTAACCAGCCTCCCGTTGCAGGGCTTCACGAAGACCCAGCTGGGGTACCTGAGTCAGAGCCAGGCCGCGGCCGTGACCTCCACCCAGTACCAGGCCCTGGACGCCGACCGCCAGGCTGTCGTCATGGCGCAGATGGGGACCGCCGTCAGCGACGCCGGGGACCCCTCCGCTTCCACCGGCGGGGGTGGCGAAAACGGTCAGTATGATGTACACCCCACCCCACCCCGCTCCAGACCTTCAATGATTTCTTAAAAATATTACTTAAACCATAAGTTTATATTAGCTCATACTATTAATTGAAGGATTATCTTGTATTTGTGAACCATAGTTTTATTTTAACAGCTGAACCATAGTTTTATCTTAACAGCTGAGCCATAGCTTTACCTTATCTCATATTCTTAATTAAACCATAGCTTTACCTTACCTCATATTGTTAATTGGACCATAGCTTTATCGTATCTTATGTATATGAGAATCCTTATTATGAAGTTTGTTGGAAGCCATTGTAGAATGACAAAAAATGGCGTTGGTGTTGGCTTTAAACAAAATATAAAGTGTTAGACCTTGATTCATTGTCGAGAGTTATATGCGGTGCCCTCCACTGTGGCCCTCTTTCTCTGCCACAGGCTGCGGCATGATGGAGACGTGATTAATGTACTAACTGTGGCTCTCTTTCTCTGCCACAGACTGCGGCATGGGGGAGACGTGATTAATGTACTGACTGTGGCCCTCTTTCTCTGCCACAGGCTGCGGCATGATGGAGACGTGATTAATGTACTAACTGTGGCCCTCTTTCTCTGCCACAGGCTGCGGCATGATGGAGACGTGATTAATGTACTAACTGTGGCTCTCTTTCTCTGCCACAGGCTGCGGCATGGTGGAGACGTGATTAATGTACTAACTGTGGCCCTCTTTCTCTGCCACAGGCTGCGGCATGGTGGAGACGTGAATAATGTACTAACTGTGGCCCTCTTTCTCTGCCACAGGCTGCGGCATGGTGGAGACGTGATTAATGTACTAACTGTGGCCCTCTTTCTCTGCCACAGGCTGCGGCATGATGGAGACGTGATTAATGTACTAACTGTGGCCCTCTTTCTCTGCCACAGGCTGCGGCATGATGGAGACGTGATTAATGTACTAACTGTGGCCCTCTTTCTCTGCCACAGGCTGCGGCATGGTGGAGACGTGATTAATGTACTAACTGTGGCCCTCTTTCTCTGCCACAGGCTGCGGCATGGTGGAGACGTGATTAATGTACTAACTGTGGCCCTCTTTCTCTACCACAGGCTGCGGCATTGTGGAGACGTGATTAATGTACTAACTGTGGCCCTCTTTTTCCACAACACAGGCTGCGGCATGGTGGAGACGTGATTAATGTACTAACTGTGGCTCTCTTTCTCTGCCACAGGCTGCGGCATGGTGGAGACGTGATTAATGTACTAACTGTGGCCTTCTTTCTCTGCCACAGGCTGCGGCATGATGGAGACGTGATTAATGTACTAACTGTGGCCCTCTTTCTCTACCACAGGCTGCGGCATGGTGGAGACGTGATTAATGTACTAACTGTGGCCCTCTTTCTCTGCCACAGGCTGCGGCATGGTGGAGACGTGATTAATGTACTAACTGTGGCCCTCTTTCTCTGCCACAGGCTGCGGCATGGTGGAGACGTGATTAATGTACTAACTGTGGCCCTCTTCCTCTGCCACAGGCTGCGGCATGGTGGAGACGTGAATAATGTACTAACTGTGGCCCTCTTTCTCTGCCACAGGCTGCGGCATGGTGGAGACGTGATTAATGTACTAACTGTGGCCCTCTTTCTCTGCCACAGGCTGCGGCATGATGGAGACGTGATTAATGTACTAACTGTGGTCCTCTTTCTCTGCCACAGGCTGCGGCATGATGGAGACGTGATTAATGTACTAACTGTGGCTCTCTTTCTCTGCCACAGGCTGCGGCATGGTGGAGACGTGATTAATGTACTAACTGTGGCCCTCTTTCTCTGCCACAGGCTGCGGCATGGTGGAGACGTGAATAATGTACTAACTGTGGCCCTCTTTCTCTGCCACAGGCTGCGGCATGGTGGAGACGTGATTAATGTACTAACTGTGGCCCTCTTTCTCTGCCACAGGCTGCGGCATGATGGAGACGTGATTAATGTACTAACTGTGGCCCTCTTTCTCTGCCACAGGCTGCGGCATGATGGAGACGTGATTAATGTACTAACTGTGGCCCTCTTTCTCTGCCACAGGCTGCGGCATGGTGGAGACGTGATTAATGTACTAACTTTGGCCCTCTTTCTCTGCCACAGGCTGCGGCATGGTGGAGACGTGATTAATGTACTAACTGTGGTCCTCTTTCTCTACCACAGGCTGCGGCATGATGGAGACGTGATTAATGTACTAACTGTGGCTCTCTTTCTCTACCACAGGCTGCGGCATGGTGGACACGTGATTAATGTACTAACTGTGGCCCTCTTTCTCTACCACAGGCTGCGGCATTGTGGAGACGTGATTAATGTACTAACTGTGGCCCTCTTTCTCCACCGCAGCCTGCGGCATGGTGCAGACGTGATTAATGTACTAACTGCGGCCCTCTTTCTCCACCGCAGCCTGCGGCATGATGGAGACGTGATTAATGTACTAACTTTGGCCCTCTTTCTCTACCACAGGCTGCGGCATTGTGGAGACGTGATTAATGTACTAACTGCGGCCCTCTTTCTCCACCGCAGCCTGCGGCATGGTGCAGACGTGATTAATGTACTAAGTGTGACCCTCTTTCTCTACCACAGGCTGCGGCATGGCGGAGACTGGATTAATGTACTAACTGTGGCCCTCTTTCTCTGCCACAGGCTGCGACATGGTGGAGACGTGATTAATGTACTAACTGTGGCCCTCTTTCTCTGCCACAGGCTGCGGCATGGTGGAGACGTGAATAATGTACTAACTGTGGCCCTCTTTCTCTGCCACAAGCTGCGGCATGGTGGAGACGTGATTAATGTACTAACTGTGGCCCTCTTTCTCTACCACAGGCTGCGGCATGGTGGAGACGTGATTAATGTACTAACTGTGGCCCTTTTTCTCCACAACACAGGCTGCGGCATGGTGGAGACGTGATTAATTTACTAACTGTGGCCCTCTTTCTCTGCCACAGGCTGCGGCATGATGGAGACGTGATTAATGTACTAACTGTGGCCCTCTTTCTCTATCACAGGCTGCGGCATGGTGGAGACGTGATTAATGTACTAACTGTGGTCCTCTTTCTCTACCACAGGCTGCGGCATGGTGGAGACGTGATTAATGTACTAACTGTGGCCCTCTTTCTCTGCCACAGGCTGCGGCATGATGGAGACGTGATTAATGTACTAACTGTGGCCCTCTTTCTCTACCACAGGCTGCGGCATGATGGAGACGTGATTAATGTACTAACTGTGGCCCTCCTTCTCTGCCACAGGCTGCGGCATGGTGGAGACGTGATTAATGTACTAACTGTGGCCCTCTTTCTCTGCCACAGGCTGCGGCATGGTGGAGACGTGATTAATGTACTAACTGTGGCTCTCTTTCTCTACCACAGGCTGCGGCATGGTGGAGACGTGATTAATGTACTAACTGTGGTCCTCTTTCTCTACCACAGGCTGCGGCATGGTGGAGACGTGATTAATGTACTAACTGTGGCCCTCTTTCTCTACCACAGGCTGCGGCATGATGGAGACGTGATTAATGTACTAACTGTGGTCCTCTTTCTCTACCACAGGCTGCGGCATGGTGGAGACGTGATTAATGTACTAACTGTGGTCCTCTTTCTCTACCACAGGCTGCGGCATGGTGGAGACGTGATTAATGTACTAACTGTGGCCCTCTTTCTCTACCACAGGCTGCGGCATGGTGGAGACGTGATTAATGTACTAACTGTGGCTCTCTTTCTCTACCACAGGCTGCGGCATGGTGGAGACGTGATTAATGTACTAACTGTGGTCCTCTTTCTCTACCACAGGCTGAGGCATGGTGGAGACGTGATTAATGTACTAACTGTGGCTCTCTTTCTCTACCACAGGCTGCGGCATGGTGGAGACGTGATTAATGTACTAACTGTGGCCCTCTTTCTCCACAACACAGGCTGCGGCATGGTGGAGACGTGATTAATGTACTAACTTGGCTCTCTTTCTCTACCACAGGCTGCGGTATGATGGAGACGTGATTAATGTACTAACTTTGGCTCTCTTTCTCTACCACAGGCTGCGGCATGGTGGAGACCTGATTAATGTACTAACTGTGGCCCTCCTTCTCTGTCACAGGCTGCGGCATGATGGAGACGTGATTAATGTTCTAACTGTGGCCCTCTTTCTCTGCCACAGGCTGCGGCATGATGGAGACGTGATTAATGTTCTAACTGTGGCCCTCTTTCTCTGCCACAGGCTGCGGCATGATGGAAGCATCCTTGATGCTGATTGGCACAGCTTTGATGGCGGCATTCCTGCGCATCTGATGGAATTCACTACAAGGGCTTGTAATTGCACAACTGGATGTCGTATCACTTCTATGGACCTTTGTTTTAAATATATAAATTGATTGAAGCCATAAAATAGCAATATCATGGTTACTTTCACCAACATTCTTATATATATGTACATATAAATATATAATTTAGTATATTTGATCTGTTATATGTGTTATAACTTTCCTTATGTTTTACTTCATTCTGCCCATTGCAAGCTATTCGCATTATATTGAAGTGTATATATTATAGAACTTATGTAAACTCATGTAAACAAGAAGAAAAAAACACGATAAGAGGAAAGAACTCGACATCAATATTATTCTTTTACATTACCTTTCCTAATGTCATTAGTAAAGCAAACCTATTCTATGAAGTTAAGTTAGCGTGTACGCTGATCTATTTAACAAGCACTATATGCACTCGTTATACAATCTGATTAGATCATTAGTACCGTAATAACATAGACCAAGGATCTATTAAGTTATGAATATTACATACAGACGTAAGAATATCCGATAAGGACAGTGTTTGTGACGTCACTTCCGTCCCGCTCCCGGAGGGTAAAGCATGTTGTGATAAAACTGATGTGCCATCCGTCCACGGACGAAAATTCACTGTAGGATTTATTTTTTGACCCCTTAATATGACGTATGAGGTATTTATAGTACAACGACCGTTGGACATAAAACAATTTGCTATGTATACAACGTCCAGTCGTTTGGTTTATTAGCAGGTCTTGTGGAACATTCAGATCAAGAAATTTCACATAAACTGTGGATCTCAGGGTAGTAATTTCAGGATTGAGATTAAGTCTAACCTGCTGTGGTCTCAGAAGAGAAATCTAGGACAAGTAGGGCCCTCGATGGCAGCACCAGCGGAACGGGGCGGACGCATTTATTTAAGGCGGTTCGGGGTTCTGTATTTTGATGGTCCTGATTGGAGCAAAATCACGTTTGTTGACCTTGATATGAAGACAAGATTTTATTGGCTAATGAGAGGAGCAAGAAGCAGTTTGTTTGGCTCTGGTACGAGCAAGAAAGTATTTTGTTGGTCTTAATAAGAGCAAATATTTTCGTCGCCTTGATAGAAGCCAATAAAGTGGTATTTTGCGAGTGATATTCAGACACCAGCATAGTTTGTCCAAGGTAGGGTGGGGGGATGGGGCAGGGGGGGCGTAAATAGACAATACGGAGTATTATGCAGAATAAATTAAAGGCAGGAACCAAATAAATGCAGTCCCTCGTCAATGGCAAAAGGTCCGCCCCTGTCATGTGTTTACTCTGCATGTAGCTATCTATAGTGCTTTACTGCTTCGTTACTCGGTGGTACGCTGGTCGTTCAGGCTCAATCGATTGCACATTTATTGAGGATAACGGAATTTACTACTGCTCCAAACGCAACCTGTATAAGGGTTATTGTGGGCTGTGTCTTTTTCGCTTTTACTCAACTTGCTTAATTGTTATACGGTACTCATTACAATGTTGAAACCTAATTGATGTATCTTCGGAAAAGTTGGACAAATCCGTATTATCTCGGGTGGTACCATGTTGTGTTATTTGTTTTTAATCAGTCAATAATATAAGATAATACTTTAGTTATAGATATCCATGCAGCACGTAGGCACTGATACAACATTCAAACTGTGTTATTCAGATGTAAGTGGTATACTTGTCCCTATTGCATAAATTAAATATCAGATTAGTGAGATTAATGTCCCATTGCTCTCTGAGAAGGTTATGAGGTAGAACACCATTACCAGGTCTCATTGACCGACACATTCTCATGTAATGATGGGTTGTAAGCTAGATATTCAAGCGATAATGATAATGATTATGCAGTGAACTTTATATTTGACAAAAGTATCTGCAGTGCGACGTCTAAGATCTGGGGTACAAACAGTTGCCTGTTGGGGGTAGGGTTATACACAGTTGGTTTCCAGAAATCGCAAGCCCGAGCCTGGTGAATCCCACTCTTCAGCTTCAAAGCATATCTGTGATATATCTGAATTGAACACACACGTTGTTGTGCAAACATTTCTTCTCCGCAATAAAGCTGCTATTATTTCCACTATTATTTCGTTTGTTTGGTCCATTAATTATCATATTGATCCATAGTAACCCACCTCCCGATCCCGATCGGCTCAGTGGGTTAGAGCGCTCGTCTTGAGGGCTCTGGCCACCTGAAAGCTTAATGGCACGTGGATCGATGGTTCGCGCCCCGCTGTGGTCATGTCTGTGTGTTTGCAGGGTAAAGATCCCATGTCCTTCGCAAAGAGTAGATGGTTACCCCCCAGGGACGTGGCTCCACGCTCCCTTCCTTCTCCCATTGACGCGATATGACCAAAACTCCAATCATGGCAATTATTGCGAAGTCAATCGTCGCAAGACGTATATCAACTTGTTTGGACGGTACTTTTTAATGAAAGGCTAAGATCTTGCCCTGGAACTGCCGGTGTTCATCTGTAAATCGCGGCCCTGATCTCTCTCTCCGCGAGTTATAACGTAAGGCGGCGCCATATGAATAGTCACAATATGCGTTACTGCTCCCGGCAAAATGGCGCTCTGCTTTACATTGCTGGGGGCGGGTTGCCTTAATTTTGTTCTCCTTACCAGTCGGTCGAAACGAAGCGTTAACACTCGCCAATTTAATTTTAAGATGTAAACTGTCGGTGCAGATCGCGATTAACTTAGGTTGGACACCCGCTTTAAGCAGAAAAGAACGGGGGGAGAATAAACAATTGAATGTGGCGAGCAGCAAACAATGAACAAGAAATATCAGGACTGAATTTTTTGGGATTTTTCTTAACATATTTATTACATAAGTTAACATTATAAATAGCATCACAAACAAACATTGGCTTAGCACTATCTCTGGTGCTCCTTCATCGTCAAGTCCTTTATATCACTCAATCTGTTAAGCGCTCTGTCCAGCACCTTATGGAAACAAGATCATGGCCAAGTCATTCATATCACTTATGTTAAGCGCTGTCTCCAGGACTTTATGGAAACAGGACCATAGCCACGTCATTCATATCACTTATGTTAAGCATTGCGTCTAGCCCTTTATGGAAACAGGACCATAGCCACGTCATTCATATCACTTATGTTAAGCATTGCGTCTAGCACTTTCTGGAAACAGGACCATGGCCACGTCATTCATATCACTTCTGTTAAGCATTGCGTCGAGCACCTTATTGAAACAGGACCATGGCCACGTCATTTATATCACTTATGTTAAGCATTGCGTCTAGCACTTTATGGAAACAGTACCATAGCCACGACATTCATATCACTTCTATTAAGCATTGCGTCCAGCACTTTATGGAAACAGGATCATGGCCACGTCATTCATATCACTTCTCTTAAGCGCTGTCTCCAGAACTCCGCACACAGCATTTGGTCCTTGTTTCTGTCGCCAAGTCTGTAACATGACCATCACCTGGAGTAGAAACAAGTACAGTGTATATTAAGTTCCATTCACACTCAATAGGGCTCTGGTCATTGCTGTAGAATATAATATTATCATTATATGACATTATTCGACACCGGTATCCTACATTCCTAGGACACTGACAGTCCAACTAGAGTGGCCATCATCGTCGCCCGCTTCAAAATGGCGGCGAGATGGTCACGTGAACGGATATTACTATTGCGCAGACTCACATTCTGAGTAAAACATCCCATTGCCTCATACACTCGATCACTACGCGCCGATAGGTTTAGACTCTCTGATACGCAAATACAAAACTCAAATATGGGCTAATAGACATAAACTACTAAGAATCAGTAAGATATATCATTATAAAGTCATCCTTAACATTTTGTGATGGTGATATTTGACCGGAGTAAACACGGATCCAGATTATGATCCGGGGACTCGTCCCTTGGGGTAATTATACGGATGGTCAGACGGAGGACAGGAAGTGATCTTTAGCTCCAGAGAGATCCAGTGATCTATTCCCCGGACGCCCGGACATCGTAATGACCCCATTGGCTCCTGTGACGTCTTGTATGCGAGTCAGCAAAGGCGATATAAAGTTAACAGGGCGACGGGCACTGTTTCCAAGGGAAAGTCTCGCGATGTCTCGCACGCACCAATTGCCGCCGTGACTTCCTGTTGTCGACGTCCACGACCGCCATGTTACGGCTTACCGGAAGTGCTATCAACGGATCGAACATGTGGCTCCCTCTTACCTGCTCCGCGGCGTCATCCGGGCACTGCTGCTCCAGGTCCCGGATGTCGCCGGCGGTGAAGCCCAGCTGATTGGCCAACATGTGCCAGTCTCGCGTCTGGATCCGCTCAGTGATCTGCCGGAACAGTCCGTCCGTCGGGATTTGCCTGGACGAATCCTCATCCGGGTCCTCGGCCACGCCAGGAAGTGGATCCTGGGACCAAAGACGGAAGCCTGTTGCACACAGGTCACTGACAAACACGGCAATCCCGATCACGAACGAAAAGATGTAGATCCAGGAGATCCAGGTATATCCTCATGGAATCGTTTTACCCGACACCATACGCCATAACTTGGCCTAAATGCCGTGACTTACCCTGACCGAGTTCTGCGCTGTGTAGTTGGTGAAGGAGGAGAATGTCCGGTGGGCGTCTATGTTAATCTCTGGCGGCACGATGTGGAACGACAGCAGACGACTGACCAGCTCGCCCGGCATGTCCTTGACCTTCAACGTGAAGGCCTCTTCATCGATGTGACCTACATACAGAAGAGGAACTAGGAGAGGAAGGCACATACAATCTCTAGGGCTGCGGCTGATAGGATGAGTTGCTTGACGTGACAGGACTGATTGACAGTCATGGTTAGCATGTGGGAGACTGTGGGCAGGACGACTATATCCCGAAGCCCATCATACCTTTGTTCTGCGGATCCATTTCCTGCATCAACACGTCAACCATCTCTTGAATCTCTGCCTGTCAAGGATAAATCAAACATCTTATTACCGTTCGTATTGTTCGGTACATCGGACACCAGTACACCCTCGCGGTTACCATATTATAGCAAACACCAGTATATTCTCCCAGTTACTACATTATAGCAAACACCAGTATATTCTCCCAGTTACTACATTATAGCAAACACCAGTATATTCTCCCAGTTACTATATTTTAGCAAACACCAGTATATTCTCCCAGTTACTATATTATAGCAAACACCAGTATATTCTCCGTTACTACATTATAGCAAACACCAGTATATTCTCCCAGTTACTATATTATAGCAAACACTAGTATATTCTCCGTTACTATATTATAGCAAACACCAGTATATTTTTCGAGTTACTACATTATAGCAAACACCAGTATATTTTCCGAGTTACTACATTATAGCAAACGCCAGTATATTCTCTCAGTTACTACATTATAGCAAACACCAGTATATTTTCCGTTACTACATTATAGCAAACACCAGTATATTCTTCGAGTTACTACATTATAGCAAACAACAGTATATTCCCCCAGTTACTACATTATAGCAAACATCAGTATATTTTCTGTTACTATGTTATAGCAAACACCAGTATATTCTCCCAGTTACTACATTATAGCAAACACCAGTATATTCTCCCAGTTACTATATTATAGCAAACACCAGCATATTCTCCCAGTTACTATATTAAAGCAAACACCAGTATATTCTCCGTTACTACATTATAGCAAACACCAGTATATTCTCCGTTACTACATTATAGCAAACACCAGTATATTCTTCGAGTTATTACATTATAGCAAACAACAGTATATTCCCCAGTTACTACATTATAGCAAACACCAGTATATTCTCCCAGTTACTATATTATAGCAAACACCAGTATATTCTCCCAGTTACTATATTATAGCAAACACCAGTATATTCTTCGAGTTACTACATTATAGCAAACAACAGTATATTCCCCCAGTTACTACATTATAGCAAACATCAGTATATTTTCTGTTACTATGTTATAGCAAACACCAGTATATTCTCCGTTACTACATTATAGCAAACACCAGTATATTCTCCGTTACTACATTATAGCAAACACCAGTATATTCTTCGAGTTACTACATTATAGCAAACAACAGTATATTCCCCAGTTACTACATTATAGCAAACACCAGTATATTCTCCCAGTTACTATATTATAGCAAACACCAGTATATTCTCCCAGTTACTATATTATAGCAAACACCAGCATATTCTCCCAGTTACTATATTAAAGCAAACACCAGTATATTCTCCCAGTTACTATATTATAGCAAACACCAGTATATTCTTCGAGTTATTACATTATAGCAAACAACAGTATATTCCCCAGTTACTACATTATAGCAAACACCAGTATATTCCCCCAGTTACTACATTATAGCAAACATCAGTATATTTTCTGTTACTATGTTATAGCAAACACCAGTATATTCTCCCAGTTACTACATTATAGCAAACACCAGTATATTCTCCCAGTTACTATATTATAGCAAACACCAGCATATTCTCCCAGTTACTATATTAAAGCAAACACCAGTATATTCTCCGTTACTACATTATAGCAAACACCAGTATATTCTCCGTTACTACATTATAGCAAACACCAGTATATTCTTCGAGTTATTACATTATAGCAAACAACAGTATATTCCCCAGTTACTACATTATAGCAAACACCAGTATATTCTCCCAGTTACTATATTATAGCAAACACCAGTATATTCTCCCAGTTACTATATTATAGCAAACACTAGTATATTCTTCGAGTTACTACATTATAGCAAACAACAGTATATTCCCCCAGTTACTACATTATAGCAAACATCAGTATATTTTCTGTTACTATGTTATAGCAAACACCAGTATATTCTCCGTTACTACATTATAGCAAACACCAGTATATTCTCCGTTACTACATTATAGCAAACACCAGTATATTCTTCGAGTTACTACATTATAGCAAACAACAGTATATTCCCCAGTTACTACATTATAGCAAACACCAGTATATTCTCCCAGTTACTATATTATAGCAAACACCAGTATATTCTCCCAGTTACTATATTATAGCAAACACCAGTATATTCTCCGTTACTACATTATAGCAAACACCAGTATATTTTCTGTTACTATATTATAGCAAACACCAGTACACACATTACCACAGTTACTACATTATAGCAAACATCAGTATATTTTCTGTTACTATATTATAGCAAACACCAGTATATTCTCCCAGTTACTACATTATAGCAAACACCAGTATATTTTCCGTTACTACATTATAGCAAACACCAGTATATTCTTCGAGTTACTACATTATAGCAAACATCAGCATATTCTCCCAGTTACTACATTATAGCAAACATCAGTATATTTTCTGTTACATTATAGCAAACAACAGTATATGATCCGTTACTACATTATAGTAAACAACAGTATATTCTCCCAGTTACTAGATTATAGCAAATACCAGTATATTCTCCGTTACTACATTATAGCAAACATCAGCATATTCTCCCAGTTACTACATTATAACAAACATCAGTATATTTTCTGTCACTACATTATAGCAAACAACAGTATATTCTCCCAGTTACTACATAATAGTAAACAACAGTATATTCTCCGTTATTACATTATAGCAAACATCAGCATATTCTCCCAGTTACTACATTATATCAACCATCAGTATATTTTATGTTACTACATTATAGCAAACAACAGTATATTCTCCCAGTTATTACATTATATCAAACATCAGTATATTCTCCGTTACTATATTATAGCAAACATCAGCATATTCTCCCAGTTACTACATTATAACAAACATCAGTATATTTTCTGTTACATTATAGCAAACAACAGTATATTCTCCCAGTTACTACCTTATAGCAAACACCAGTATATTTTCTGTTACTACATTATAGCAAACACCAGTATATTCTCCCAGTTACTACATTATAGTAAACAACAGTATATTCCCCGTTACTACATTATAGCAAACATCAGTATATTCTGTTACTACATAGCAAACACCACTATATCCTCCCAGTTCCCACATTACCACAACAGTATATTCTCTCAGTTACTATATTACCGCACACACCAGTATATTTTCGCATTTCCTATATTACCACAGACACCAATATATTCTCCCAGTTCCCACATTACCACAGCCACCACTATATTCTCGCTGTTACCACATTATCGCAGACACCAGTATATCCTCGCTGTTACCACATTATCGCAGACACGAGTGTGCACTGAGACTACCGCAGTGATTGCCCATCGTTATCTAAATGTAGCAAACTAAAATACTTACAACGGTTTTATTTGGGAAGACCTTACAGAGTGTTTTATTCAAGATCTCGGCGCTGAGCGGTGATCCGCCGTTTAGTACTCTGAAGGCCGCTAGGGACAAAACCACACATACATATTCATTATATCTTCCGCTTTACACTTAAACACACATCAACACACATGGTGAGCAAGCAACACATACTAATCCATTAGATCGTCCGCTTTACGATTAACTGTACATTTGTTCATACAATGTTTCCCCGACTTCGTAAAGAACCTGCCTGACAAAGAATTAGAGGTCAAGGACAAACCTGTTTAGAGACCATAAAGTAACTTTAACAAACTTTCGATATAGATCTTTTACAAAATTCCAACATGGCCGCCATAGTATACTTCAATTAACTTCTTTTTACACTGAGATAAATCATCAGAGTGAAAATCTAATATGTTACATATGGAGTGTCATATTTGTAAACGATCTCCCGGCACAGGGCATTTCGCTTACGCCATAGGCCCTCAGCCCTACGTCAAATTTAACCTTCAGAATAATGCTTCTGTACCGAATTGAAAATGAATAAAAACAGATGTGTCCAAAGTTTGGCATAAGAAAAAAAAACGCCGTTTAGCATTTACCCCCATACCGTAGCGTACCCTACTGGACGAATTCATTCGATTTTGATTATTTTGAAGCCATGTTACTTTCGAACTATGTTTTCGACTTCGAGGTCAGGGGTGTGAAGCATTCTTCCATTAACTCTTCCATTGTGATCGCACGACAACGAAATGTCTATATTCTTTAAATTCTATATCGAAAATGCAATTATAAAAATTGTAAAGGGCATTTTGAACCTGTCAAAAAAACTTCAAACTAACTCGGTCAATCGTACTTTAAAACGGCTAAATTTTAGAAACAAATTTTACCTCTAATTTTCTCGTCCAGTGACGCTGTTTCCACCCACTTCATGGCGCTGAGGAAGGTCTCAAAGGTAATGCGGCCATCGGGATCGCGAAACGTCGTAGTTATCTGGAGAGGGCCATGGAAAACATGCCTCAGTAATGAGGTTCAAGTTATTGTCGCATTCAAACAGTCATTAAGATAGAAATACCTCCGTAATATGACGCAATCTACGACCACATGTAATTGATGTCATTAAACTACGAATATTTTATCCATGGAAAGCTATTTTTAACCTACACAGAGAAGGCAGCTAGTTTCCGCAGTAATAATTAAGAGATAATCACCGATTATTTCAACACGGCTTTAAAAATATCAATGACAAGTTAGTAGTAGTTAAAAAGAAGCCGAATCAGATGTTGGTGTATGTGCAGTGAGAGTGTGCGTGTGTGCCAACTTACATCGTGTGAGAACACCCCAGAGCCGGCCGCACCGGGCTGTAACTTAGCCGTTCCCAGAGTTCCGTCGGCCCCACATCCTAGCTGGCGGAACCGTTCCCACAGTCTCTCCACCTCTACAATAGACACTGACAGAGCCCAGCAGTCTCAAGATTCCTGCGCAGAGTATCATGGCACATAATTGAATGGCACCAGGAGTGGAGTTATTGTCTGGTGCTTTCCGCAGAATGGCGACACTCGCTGGGGTCTGCAGATGATGCATTCTAAAGACGCCATTCAAGGGGCGCGTTATGACAATAACGTTTAGTGCATAAACCACTGCTGGCATGCCGAGAACAAATATTGCGAAATTGACGCCCATCATTAAGCAACCGTTAATTATACAATAAAAAAACCGAACATGTTGATAGGCACCTTTTTCTGGGATATTAGCGAATCCAGACCATAATTCTAAAATATTTAGAAAATTATCATTTAAATAAAAAATTGCTCAAAAAGTTTGATATTTAGAAAACCTGATAGGGTACTACTTACAGCCTGTCGCTGTGGCATGCGCTGTAATCCAGTCAGCCCTATCTGGCTGGGTTGTATCTGCTATCCTGGGTTCGCCAGGTTTATGTTGGTGGAAGTTACTGATGTATCCTCCCATGATCCACTTGTTATCACCAGAACCTACAACCAAAGTTACTAATCATTACAGTATTAAGTATTTACCATGGAACTTTTACAGGTGTCTTAAAACAGGTATTTCACTCTGCTGTATTTATCTTGATATATACCATTATAACCACATGGTAATTATAGTTGCACGATATATACATACATATTGGTCGTATTAGTTATATAAGATATAAGACAACATTTGATTTTATATTGCTATAATTGAATGTGTAATAAGCTGTTGTGGCTTGTATGCTAACACTGTTACTATGATACAAAACATAATGCTAGACTTACAGATTTGTTGTGGAGGGGAAATACAGTTCTTTGGTAGCGGTGCTGTAGCCAGACTCTGTCCAAACTTCCCTTAACAATGTTCAGTGATCGGGCTGTTACTACTTCATCCAGTAGAGAGTCCCATGTCTCAGTTACCAGAAGGACAAAAACTGTTGCTGTAGTGATGTGGTGACGCCTCCAGATGTTAACTATAATTCATAACTATATGAAGATTCTACACTGTAATCCATGCAAAAGAAAAGATACATTTTCTGGATGTAAACAAAAAAATATATACATGCCTTCTTACAATGGTGGGGGGGAGGGGTATAGTACTAGCTCTATAATGTAGCCTTTTACAATACAAGGAATAAATTTCTCAACCAAAATTAACATCACAATTTAAGTTAATATAGTCCACTCCGATATGGGTGCTTGCAGTCACAAAACTGACACTGTTGGCGGTAGCCACAGCGGCTTGCTCGCAGGACTAAGCCTATAGCATAATAAGCTACATTAGCTCTCATATAAATGCTAGTTGGCATGAGTGCTGCCAAAGAAGTGGACTTGCCAGGGGAAAAATTAATTAGCCTCAAAACAAGATGTTTTAAGACAGTTGGGAAGCATCCCACTTTTTACGGCAGTAATATCTTGGGTCTCTTGTTTTTTGTTTTTTTTCGTTGTCTAAAGGCATTAAACTTAGTGCACCTTTCCTTTGGCAGCAAGCCAATAACAATTAAGCAGCAATTAAAGGTTGCATTTTTTTCATCCAACCCTGTTATACTGAAGACCGCAAAAACATTGGTTGGCAGGAAAGATTTAATGTGATGCTAGATATTATTAACAATGCAGAACAGGTACATGGGTTGGAATTTGCCAGAAGCAGACATGGCCTGAATTTGGCGCAAGTGCCCCCAGGCAAGCACGCTTAGAAGCAGGCTTGCCTGGGGGCACTTGCGCCAAGGCGTGAGGCCAGAACTAAGTTACATATATCAGTGTATCATATCACATATGTATATCAGAATTATTCTAACTGAGCCAGCTATTGTATTGTAATTGTTTTATTTAATCTAGCCGCCCCGCGAGTACTAATAAGCGAAAGAAATAACAGTATGAGAGTATTTTGTTTTATACGTCAAATAGTAGCAGGCAGAAGGTAGACATTGGGCAGAAATAATATCGACAACAGAGTACTCCACAAGCCCTGGCGCCAGCGATAACGCCGGCTACTCGTATAACTTGCGGCGTCTACTTTTTTCAATGTACCGGCTACTCCAAATGCTTTGTCTACTCTGTAAAGTGTGGAGCACCCTGATTGATGACGCTTTGGATATTTCTCCCTCTTTAATTGGTTATAGCTGAATAAGGGGGGGGGTTAAACGGAGTACTCCACAAGCCCCAGTGGCCGGCGATAATGCCGGCTACTCGTATAAATTGCGCTGTCTACCTTTTCCATTTGCTGCGCTCATGGCTCCGCATTTAATGACAATGTGCTGGCTACCTTCAGTGGACAAAATTTGCTACTGATGGGAAGTTGTGGGCGCGAGACAGTACAGGATTTGTTTGCTTTGATGATGGTTCGGGCGATAAGGCCTTGGGAGAAATAGTATTACTGTTGACACCAAGCCAAGTAGCCGCCGCAGACACGGTCACCTTGCGGGATAATCACCCAAAAGCGATATTATGCGCTGGATAAGGTGATCAGCACCCAGCGGTAGTGTTGACATATGCGATAGCCTTGACACATCTAAGAGCGACAATGTTGTTACATCCAAGGTGGACCAAGTAGTGCGTGAATGCAGTTGCTCGGTTGGATATAGGTTTCGCGGTGGCTGCTGGTGCCAATCAGCCAATGTGTTCTTGCATGCAGCGGCACAGTGGGACAGACAGCTTCATTTTATTAGTATATACACTGGTATAGATGGGCTAGAACCGTGTAAGAATAAATCCCTCCCCCATGCAATGACTCATCTGGGTTGGTGCTCTTGGGCTTGGCTAACTGCCCTATCTCCTAACTGTGGCTATTCAATCGAGTCTTGAAATAATACAGTAGCCGCCTGGGCCGTTCGGGCGTTCGACTTTCAACGCGCCTAATACGATTTCATAAAAGGTTGAAGCTTAGAGATTTTATAAGTTGACAAGATATGTACTTCCGACATGATACTCCTAGGTACCTTATCTTGAATATCTTGCTACTGAAACCAAAATATGGTCCATAAGACCATGATTATCTAAGAGAGAGCCACAAACGTTCCGATTTGTTGACAATCAACAAAGACTAAAGTAAACATCACTGTCGCCATAGCCTGGTTCCTGGGCCTCGGTGACACTCTCCCGGCAGAGGTCGCTCGTTCGACAGTCTGGTTAGCGTGAGGCCCAGGAACCAGCTATCCGTTGATACAGGTGTGAAAGATTTGTAATACATAGCTTAGGGTACATAGTCTATGCTATTACGTACGAGTCCCAGACCCATTTTCGCGGACTTTCCTTTTTTAAATGGATATCTGGAGGAAATGGGGATATAGCTTAGTCAAAATGAACCGTTTTAGCACAGAAAAATCTCACCCCACCCCGCCCACCCTGTTTTACAACTGTGACCTGCGCCGCGGGTTTCGGAAATCCCAAATCCCATATATAGGGTGAACTCAAGAAAGATAATATCAACCAAAGAATCTTATCATGTATGTATCAATAAAACAAAATTGCTGCCTTCATCTGGTTTTTTTAAAACAGTTTGACTTTTCGTAATTTGCTTTCTTATTTTAACACTAGCCGCCCCTGCGAGCGGATGTTTAGCTTTCAAAAAGACAATCTTTGCAAAATCCAGGCATCGAAAAAAGTGTCCTGATAGTGTTGATAGGCCTATGTATAAAAGAAAGTTTTTTTTTAAAACAAACATGTGCCTTCCTCCGTTTTCACTAAATGGCAACTCTGGCCAACAGTCGCAACCGGGAACCTGCGTTTCTGGTCTGACGCCATCGAAGTGCACACCTGATCCCTTTATAATATGCGTGAGAGTGCTGGCGCCGATATCTAAAGGCGTCCTTATGTCTTTCATGTCCCGACTGAACGAAATTTACGAAAATAAAATAAATATTTTATTACTGTTTTGCGTCCGACTCTGACGAGGTGACAAGATGACTTTTTGCATCTTTTTTTTTGGCCGACCGCAGGATATCCGTTTTTTAATGACCAGAGACATAATGTATTAGATAATTAACCTACGGTACGTCAGACATATACCTGTATAATGGAAGTGAGAACACAATTTAATATCATTTGTTTTTGGGCGGCACATAAGCTTGACCTCACATGACATTCGGTATTTAGCCTTTGATCAAAAACAGTATGACGTCATAAATGGTAATTGGTTGTCTTGACGATCGTCAAGGTCTCGATGTGTATATTCACGACAAAGATGAAGAAAAGAAATTAGCGGGAGAAAGATGTTTTTTTTACGGTGATCGGTATCTCTTTTATTTTATTACTCCATCTCCAATTTTTACACCAACTAGTACGGCATAGCTGCAGTATTGTTTATGCTTAAGGTAAGTGGCGGCAGAAATGTATATTTTTTTAACCACAATATAAGTTCTATAGCTAGGATCCATAACTTGCAGAAAGCAGCAGCTAAGCCCTAAAGGGTTGATTGAAAAAAAAAGTCAAATTCACAATCATGTCGTTTACAGCAGTTTGCCGATTTTTTCAGGCTTAGATTAAGAATTATTGCTAAAGTTAAGTGCTCAATTAAAAACAAAAACGTTGGTAGAGTGTGCTATACACAATAAACATTTATATTGTTCTGAAACTGCCGGCAACGTAGCGGTAGCCATGAACCATGCCTCTCTAAGCACACTCGGTAAACCGGAGCGACAGTTTACCGAGCGTGCCCAGAGAGGCGTGTTTCATGGCTACCGGCAACGGCTCTGCGTTGGCTAGCCGGTATGCTTTATCGTCCCGGGTCTTGTACTGGGACAAGCTGCGATGCACATTGGCCCTATATTCACTGCAAATACTGGCAATCCGAGTGAGGTTCCGGGCGAGTATCGGTCCGGAATCTAAAGGCCAATGCTGGAAAAATGATGGGATAACGTCAGACACTGGAATGGGTCCGCTTGCGGGCCGCCACGGGCACATCAGTGCCAACCTGTATCCCGTACAGGTCATATTAAGGTTCAGTTTAGCCAACATCCAACTAGTCATCGATCGTTATATTGAAAAAAGCAAAAGATAATACATAAACGGAGATGAACTGGTCCCATGAAGAAGAGATTGATATGTTCTAATAAAGGCCTACGACTTTCAAATCAGTTATTATGCGTGCTGAACGACACAATACTTCATGTATTCTGTTTTGCTTGATTTAAAAAAAAAGAGCCTTTGACAAGGTCCGGTGAGGTCATGTATTCATCATGCTAAAGTTTTTCACGTTGGAACAGGGTTTATACGATGGATAGAAACTGCATAGCAACCCGACCAAACGCGTCTATAAAAACAAGGGTCATCTATCTTGTAATGTAAATGGGCATTCTACAAAGGTTCCTGTAAATGCTTCATTGTTTATCCGTGGGGTAGACATATTAGGGCTAAGAATTCGGGGGAACGACAAGATTAAGGGTATTTTGTGACGTCATGTTGGGGCCTAAACTTAATTTAGGTAGGTTTCTAGGGGCTCAGCAGAAGTTGGACGGTACTTTTTATTAGTGATTTTAGAACCAATAAAAATATTCCTAGTCTATGTTAGCTATGACAGCGCTTTGCCATGGTTACAATTAGGGGTCTGGAAGGGGTAAATGATGACACGCGACACAGGCACATTTGAAAATCGACATTCGACACCGACATTGGCATCTTAGCAAAAAAAAGCGACACTGAACTTAGGCAAACGGCGACACGGAGCGCCGGGATAAATTGACATTCGAAACCGATAAAAATCGACACTGATACTTTTAAAACATCGATACTGGACACTGCCCCCCCCCCCCCCCCCGCCCTCTAGACCCTACAATTTGCACTTCATCTTGGATAAGATAGACTTAAGCCGAACAGTCAACATGTGGTGTAAACTTGTGTGATGCACTTGGACTTTTAAACCAAACGTTTAAACCTTTACGTTATTATATGGTTTCATTTGAGGTGCCAAAGAAAATCAAAAGTTAAGTCCTGATCAATGACACAACAGAGGGCAGGATCGGAATGGCAGATGTAGAATCGTGCAATCCCTTTGTTGCGGATCTAGGGGGATTAGGGGGGTTGCAAACCCCCCACCCCTCCCCGTTGGGAACCTGAACATACACTGTTAAATCGGCTTCTCCGAGCACGCCCCTCCCCCCCCCCCCCCCGGTCGCAATTTTTTCAGAGAGCACACCCCTCGGTCGGAAGTTTTCAGAGAGCAACCCCCCCCCCCACCCCTTGGCAAAGTCGTAGATCCGCCCCTGCCCTTGCGATTAGACGGCCGTAGGTAAACCGCTGCTATGCGCCTGGCACTAATAAAATATGGAAGTTTGTAGCAACGTCTTGCAACGAAATCGACTGTAACTGTTAATCGTGTACTAAGGTATAACTACGGGAAGCATTCCTTACATCGACAAGCTACCATCTCCTTTATAAAGAAAGTTATGTGTTTTACGGCATTATAATGCGAGTTTTAAAAGTGTATTCGTGATATTACAGAGAAAATGTATAAATGGAGCAATTTCTTCAAGTCTTAATAAAAGTGGTATATGTCAATTAAAAGATAATACGAGAAGCAATGTAACATGCATTTTCTCGCACAAACCGTGGTCAAATTCTACCCTAAGGATTGACAAAATCGAAGCTTTTCGAAAATATCCAATCGGAGCGTCCGAAATTGTTTCATCCCAGACATGGTGTCACAATGGTTCGCAGCCCAGGGAGAAAGGCGTGACAATCGTCTATAGATAACACCGTCGATACTTTGAGGCAATGACACAGACATGTCTGCGAGAGGCTGAATGGTGTAAGGTGACAAGTTATGAACAAATCTTCCAGGCGGTCCAATTATATAAGCTTCCAGGCGGTCCAACTATATAAGCTATATATGGCTCAGCCATCAATTTTCAACAAGAGTGTGCATTTCAGTTTTGCTGAACGCCTTGTCATGCCAAGTTGAATACAATTGGCGTTTAGTTATTACCAATGCGTTGTTAATTCGTGCTGGGAGTAATGTCCATTGGTAATACCAAATGAATGAACAAACGTCTAAATATATAGCCTGAAGTGTGAGATAAAGTTCGATATTGCTGTCTTCTGTGTCGATCAAGGTCGTCGCTGAGTAACTGACATGAAGGCTACGGGCATGAGGCGTCTGTCACGGGCTGTTCAGCACGTGTTCAAGGCAGACACACCCCACGAGGTTACCAGCAAGGACCAACTGGTGGTGGAAGATGAGAACGAAGGTAGGGGCGACACCTAGAAGACAAGGACCAACTGGTGGTGGAAGATGAGAACGAAGGTAGGGGCGATACCTAGAAGACAAGGACCAACTGGTGGTGGAGGATGAGAACGAAGGTAGGGGCGATACCTAGAAGACAAGGACCAACTGGTGGTGGAGGATGAGAACGAAGGTAGGGGCGATACCTAGAAGACAAGGACCAACTGGTGGTGGAGGATGAGAACGAAGGTAGGGGCGATACCTAGAAGACAAGGACCAACTGGTGGTGGAGGATGAGAACGAAGGTAGGGGCGATACCTAGAGGACAAGGACCAACTGGTGGTGGAGGATGAGAACGAAGGTAGGGGCGATACCTAGAAGACAAGGACCAACTGGTGGTGGAAGATGAGAACGAAGGTAGGGGCGATACCTAGAAGACAAGGACCAACTGGTGGTGGAGGATGAGAACGAAGGTAGGGGCGATACCTAGAGGACAAGGACCAACTGGTGGTGGAGGATGAGAACGAAGGTAGGGGCGATACCTAGAGGACAAGGACCAACTGGTGGTGGAGGATGAGAACGAAGATAGGGGCGATACCTAGAGGACAAGGACCAACTGGTGGTGGGGGATGAGAACGAAGGTAGGGGCGAAACCTAGAAGACAAGGACCAACTGGTGGTGGAGGATGAGAACGAAGGTAGGGGCAATACCTAGAGGACAAGGACTAATTGGTGGTGGAGGATGAGAACGAACGTAGGGGCAATACCTAGAGGACAAGGACTAATTGGTGGTGGAGGATGAGAACGAAGGTAGGGGCAATACCTAGAGGACAAGGACTAATTGGTGGTGGAGGATGAGAACGAAGGTAGGGGCAATACCTAGAGGACAAGGACTAATTGGTGGTGGAGGATGAGAACGAAGGTAGGGGCAATACCTAGAGGACAAGGACTAATTGGTGGTGGAGGATGAGAACGAAGGTAGGGGCGATACCTAAAGGACAAGGACCAACTGGTGGTGGAGGATGAGAACGAAGGTAGGGGCGAAACCTAGAAGACAAGGACCAACTGGTGGTGGAGGATGAGAACGAAGGTAGGGGCGAAACCTAGAAGACAAGGACCAACTGGTGGTGGAGGATGAGAACGAAGGTAGGGGCAATACCTAGAGGACAAGGACTAATTGGTGGTGGAGGATGAGAACGAAGGTAGGGGCAATACCTAGAGGACAAGGACTAATTGGTGGTGGAGGATGAGAACGAAGGTAGGGGCAATACCTAGAGGACAAGGACTAATTGGTGGTGGAGGATGAGAACGAAGGTAGGGGCAATACCTAGAGGACAAGGACTAATTGGTGGTGGAGGATTAGAACGAAGGTAGGGGCGATACCTAAAGGACAAGGACCAACTGGTGGTAGAGGATGAGAACGAAGGTAGGGGCAATACCTAGAAGACAAGGACTAATTGGTGGTGGAGGATGAGAACGAAGGTAGGGGCAATACCTAGAGGACAAGGACTAATTGGTGGTGGGGGATGAGAACGAAGGTAGGGGCAATACCTAGAGGACAAGGACTAATTGGTGGTGGAGGATGAGAACGAAGGTAGGGGCAATACCTAGAGGACAAGGACCAACTGGTGGTGGAGGATGAGAACGAAGGTAGGGGAAATACCTAGAGGACAAGGACTTATTGGTGGTGGAGGATGAGAACGAAGGTAGGGGCAATACCTAGAGGACAAGGACCAACTGGTGGTGGAGGATGAGAACGAAGGTAGGGGCAATACCTAGAGGACAATGACTAATTGGTGGTGGAGGATGAGAACGAAGGTAGGGGCAATACCTAGAGGACAAGGACTAATTGGTGGTGGAGGATGAGAACGAAGGTAGGGGCGATACCTAGAGGACAAGGACCAACTGGTGGTGGAGGATGAGAACGAAGATAGGGGCGATACCTAGAGGACAAGGACCAACTGGTGGTGGAGGATGAGAACGAAGATAGGGGCGATACCTAGAGGACAAGGACCAGCTGGTGGTGGAGGATGAGAAGGAAGGTAGGGGCGATACCTAGAAGACAAGGACCAGCTGGTGGTGGAGAATGAGAACGAAGGTAGGGGCAACACCTATAGGACAAGGACCAACTGGTGGTGGAGGATGAGAAGGAAGGTAGGGGCGATACCTAGAGGACAAGGACCAACTGGTGGTGGAGGATGAGAACAAAGGTAGGGGCGACACCTAGAGGACAAGGACTAACTGGTGGCGGAGGATGAGAACGAAGGTAGGGGCGATACCTAGAAGACAAGGACCAACTGGTGGTGGAGGATGAAAACGAAGGTAGGGGCGATACGTAGAGGACAAGGACCAACTGGTGGTGGAGGATGAGAACAAAGGTAGGGGCGACACCTAGAGGACAAGGACTAACTGGTGGCGGAGGATGAGAACGAAGGTAGGGGCGATACCTAGAAGACAAGGACCAACTGGTGGTGGAGGATGAAAACGAAGGTAGGGGCGATACCTAGAGGACAAGGACGAACTGGTGGTGGAGGATGAGAACGAAGGTAGGGGCGACACCTAGAGGACAAGGACCAACTGGTGGTGGAGGATGAGAAGGAAGGTAGGGGCGATACCTAGAAGACAAGGACCAGCTGGTGGTGGAGAATGAGAACGAAGGTAGGGGCGATACATAGAGGACAAGGACCAACTGGTGGTGGAGGATGAAAACGAAGGTAGGGGCGATACGTAGATGACAAGGACCAACTGGTGGTGGAGGATGAGAACAAAGGTAGGGGCGACACCTATAGGACAAGGACCAACTGGTGGTGGAGGATGAGAAGGAAGGTAGGGGCGATACCTAGAAGACAAGGACCAACTGGTGGTGGAGGATGAAAACGAAGGTAGGGGCGATACGTAGATGACAAGGACCAACTGGTGGTGGAGGATGAGAACAAAGGTAGGGGCGACACCTATAGGACAAGGACCAACTGGTGGTGGAGGATGAGAAGGAAGGTAGGGGCGATACCTAGAGGACAAGGACCAACTGGTGGCGGAGGATGAGAACGAAGGTAGGGGCGATACCTAGAAGACAAGGACCAACTGGTGGTGGAGGATGAAAACGAAGGTAGGGGCGATACGTAGATGACAAGGACCAACTGGTGGTGGAGGATGAGAACAAAGGTAGGGGCGACACCTAGAGGACAAGGACTAACTGGTGGTGGAGGATGAGAAGGAAGGTAGGGGCGACACCTAGAGGACAAGGACTAACTGGTGGTGGAGGATGAGAAGGAAGGTAGGGGCGATACCTAGAGGACAAGGACCAACTGGTGGTGGAGGATGAGAACGAAGGTAGGGGCGATACCTAGAGGACAAGGACCAACTGGTGGTGGAGGATGAAAACGAAGGTAGGGGCGATACGTAGATGACAAGGACCAACTGGTGGTGGAGGATGAGAACAAAGGTAGGGGCGACACCTATAGGACAAGGACCAACTGGTGGTGGAGGATGAGAAGGAAGGTAGGGGCGATACCTAGAGGACAAGGACCAACTGGTGGCGGAGGATGAGAAGGAAGGTAGGGGCGACACCTAGAGGACAAGGACCAACTGGTGGCGGAGGATGAGAAGGAAGGTAGGGGCGATACCTAGAGGACAAGGACCAACTGGTGGTGGAGGATGAAAACGAAGGTAGGGGCGATACGTAGATGACAAGGACCAACTGGTGGTGGAGGATGAGAACAAAGGTAGGGGCGACACCTATAGGACAAGGACCAACTGGTGGTGGAGGATGAGAAGGAAGGTAGGGGCGATACCTAGAGGACAAGGACCAACTGGTGGCGGAGGATGAGAACGAAGGTAGGGGCGATACCTAGAAGACAAGGACCAACTGGTGGTGGAGGATGAAAACGAAGGTAGGGGCGATACGTAGATGACAAGGACCAACTGGTGGTGGAGGATGAGAACAAAGGTAGGGGCGACACCTAGAGGACAAGGACTAACTGGTGGTGGAGGATGAGAAGGAAGGTAGGGGCGATACCTAGAGGACAAGGACCAACTGGTGGTGGAGGATGAGAACGAAGGTAGGGGCGATACCTAGAGGACAAGGACCAACTGGTGGTGGAGGATGAAAACGAAGGTAGGGGCGATACGTAGATGACAAGTACCAACTGGTGGTGGAGGATGAGAACAAAGGTAGGGGCGACACCTATAGGACAAGGACCAACTGGTGGTGGAGGATGAGAACGAAGGTAGGGGCGATACCTAGAAGACAAGGACCAACTGGTGGTGGAGGATGAAAACGAAGGTAGGGGCGATACGTAGATGACAAGGACCAACTGGTGGTGGAGGATGAGAACAAAGGTAGGGGCGACACCTAGAGGACAAGGACTAACTGGTGGTGGAGGATGAGAACGAAGGTAGGGGCGACACCTAGAGGACAAGGACCAACTGGTGGCGGAGGATGAGAACGAAGGTAGGGGCGATACCTAGAAGACAAGGACCAACTGGTGGTGGAGGATGAAAACGAAGGTAGGGGCGATACGTAGATGACAAGGACCAACTGGTGGTGGAGGATGAAAACAAAGGTAGGGGCGACACCTAGAGGACAAGGACTAACTGGTGGTGGAGGATGAGAACGAAGGTAGGGGCGACACCTAGAGGACAAGGACCAACTGGTGGTGGAGGATGAGAAGGAAGGTAGGGGCGATACCTAGAAGACAAGGACCAACTGGCGGCGGAGGATGAAAACGAAGGTAGGGGCGATACATAGAGGACAAGGACCAGCTGGTGGTGGAGAATGAGAACGAAGGTAGGGGCGACACCTATAGCACAAGGACCAACTGGTGGTGGAGGATGAGAAGGAAGGTAGGGGCGATACCTAGAAGACAAGGACCAGCTGGTGGTGGAGAATGAGAACGAAGGTAGGGGCGACACCTATAGGACAAGGACCAACTGGTGGTGGAGGATGAGAAGGAAGGTAGGGGCGATACCTAGAAGACAAGGACCAGCTGGTGGTGGAGAATGAGAACGAAGGTAGGGGCGATACCTAGAAGACAAGGACCAACTGGTGGTGGAGGATGAGAACAAAGGTAGGGGCGACACCTAGAGGACAAGGACTAACTGGTGGCGGAGGATGAGAACGAAGGTAGAGGCGATACCTAGAAGACAAGGACCAACTGGTGGTGGAGGATGAAAACGAAGGTAGGGGCGATACGTAGAGGACAAGGACCAACTGGTGGTGGAGGATGAGAACAAAGGTAGGGGCGACACCTAGAGGACAAGGACTAACTGGTGGCGGAGGATGAGAACGAAGGTAGGGGCGATACCTAGAAGACAAGGACCAACTGGTGGTGGAGGATGAAAACGAAGGTAGGGGCGATACCTAGAGGACAAGGACGAACTGGTGGTGGAGGATGAGAACGAAGGTAGGGGCGACACCTAGAGGACAAGGACCAACTGGTGGTGGAGGATGAGAAGGAAGGTAGGGGCGATACCTGAAGGACAAGGAGTAACTGGTGGTGGAGGATGAAAACGAAGGTAGGGGCGATACATAGAGGACAAGGACCAACTGGTGGTGGAGGATGAAAACGAAGGTAGGGGCGATACCTAGAGGACAAGGACCAACTGGTGGTGGAGGATGAAAACGAAGGTAGGGGCGATACGTAGATGACAAGGACCAACTGGTGGTGGAGGATGAGAACAAAGGTAGGGGCGACACCTATAGGACAAGGACCAACTGGTGGTGGAGGATGAAAACGAAGGTAGGGGCGATACCTAGAAGACAAGGACCAACTGGTGGTGGAGGACGAAAACGAAGGTAGGGGCGATACGTAGATGACAAGGACCAACTGGTGGTGGAGGATGAGAACAAAGGTAGGGGCGACACCTAGAGGACAAGGACTAACTGGTGGTGGAGGATGAGAAGGAAGGTAGGGGCGATACCTAGAGGACAAGGACCAACTGGTGGTGGAGGATGAGAACGAAGGTAGGGGCGATACCTAGAGGACAAGGACCAACTGGTGGTGGAGGATGAGAACGAAGGTAGGGGCGATACCTAGAGGACAAGGACCAACTGGTGGTGGAGGATGAAAACGAAGGTAGGGGCGATACGTAGATGACAAGGACCAACTGGTGGTGGAGGATGAGAACAAAGGTAGGGGCGACACCTAGAGGACAAGGACTAACTGGTGGTGGAGGATGAGAAGGAAGGTAGGGGCGACACCTAGAGGACAAGGACCAACTGGTGGCGGAGGATGAGAACGAAGGTAGGGGCGATACCTAGAAGACAAGGACCAACTGGTGGTGGAGGATGAGAAGGAAGGTAGGGGCGACACCTAGAGGACAAGGACCAACTGGTGGCGGAGGATGAGAACGAAGGTAGGGGCGATACCTAGAAGACAAGGACCAACTGGTGGTGGAGGATGAGAAGGAAGGTAGGGGCGATACCTAGAAGACAAGGACCAGCTGGTGGTGGAGGATGAGAACAAAGGTAGGGGCGATACCTAGAGGACAAGGACCAACTGGTGGCGGAGGATGAGAACGAAGGTAGGGGCGATACCTAGAAGACAAGGACCAACTGGTGGTGGAGGATGAAAACGAAGGTAGGGGCGATACGTAGATGACAAGGACCAACTGGTGGTGGAGGATGAGAACAAAGGTAGGGGCGACACCTAGAGGACAAGGACTAACTGGTGGTGGAGGATGAGAAGGAAGGTAGGGGCGATACCTAGAGGACAAGGACCAACTGGTGGCGGAGGATGAGAACGAAGGTAGGGGCGATACCTAGAAGACAAGGACCAACTGGTGGTGGAGGATGAAAACGAAGGTAGGGGCGATACGTAGATGACAAGGACCAACTGGTGGTGGAGGATGAGAACAAAGGTAGGGGCGACACCTAGAGGACAAGGACTAACTGGTGGTGGAGGATGAGAAGGAAGGTAGGGGCGACACCTATAGGACAAGGACCAACTGGTGGTGGAGGATGAGAACGAAGGTAGGGGCGATACCTAGAGGACAAGGACCAACTGGTGGCGGAGGATGAGAACGAAGGTAGGGGCGATACCTAGAAGACAAGGACCAACTGGTGGTGGAGGATGAAAACGAAGGTAGGGGCGATACGTAGATGACAAGGACCAACTGGTGGTGGAGGATGAGAACAAAGGTAGGGGCGACACCTAGAGGACAAGAACTAACTGGTGGTGGAGGATGAGAACGAAGGTAGGGGCGACACCTAGAGGACAAGGACCAACTGGTGGTGGAGGATGAGAAGGAAGGTAGGGGCGATACCTAGAGGACAAGGACCAACTGGTGGTGGAGGATGACAACGAAGGTAGGGGCGATACATAGAGGACAAGGACCAACTGGTGGTGGAGGATGAGAACGAAGGTAGGGGCGATACATAGAGGACAAGGACCAGCTGGTGGTGGAGAATGAGAACGAAGGTAGGGGCGATACCTAGAAGACAAGGACCAACTGGTGGCGGAGGATGAAAACGAAGGTAGGGGCGATACATAGAGGACAAGGACCAACTGGTGGTGGAGGATGAGAACGAAGGTAGGGGCGATACATAGAGGACAAGGACCAGCTGGTGGTGGAGAATGAGAACGAAGGTAGGGGCGATACCTAGAAGACAAGGACCAACTGGTGGCGGAGGATGAAAACGAAGGTAGGGGCGATACATAGAGGACAAGGACCAACTGGTGGTGGAGGATGAGAACGAAGGTAGGGGCGATACATAGAGGACAAGGACCAGCTGGTGGTGGAGAATGAGAACGAAGGTAGGGGCGATACCTAGAAGACAAGGACCAACTGGTGGCGGAGGATGAAAACGAAGGTAGGGGCGATACCTAGAGGACAAGGACCAACTGGTGGTGGAGGATGAGAACGAAGGTAGGGGCGATACCTAGAAGACAAGGACCAACTGGTGGCGGAGGATGAAAACGAAGGTAGGGGCGATACATAGAGGACAAGGACCAACTGGTGGTGGAGGATGAGAACGAAGGTAGGGGCGACACCTATAGGACAAGGACCAACTGGTGGCGGAGGATGAAAACGAAGGTAGGGGCGATACATAGAGGACAAGGACCAGCTGGTGGTGGAGAATGAGAACGAAGGTAGGGGCGATACCTAGAAGACAAGGACCAACTGGTGGCGGAGGATGAAAACGAAGGTAGGGGCGATACATAGAGGACAAGGACCAACTGGTGGTGGAGGATGAGAACGAAGGTAGGGGCGACACCTATAGGACAAGGACCAACTGGTGGCGGAGGATGAGAACGAAGGTAGGGGCGATACCTAGAAGACAAGGACCAACTGGTGGCGGAGGATGAAAACGAAGGTAGGGGCGATACATAGAGGACAAGGACCAACTGGTGGTGGAGGATGAGAACGAAGGTAGGGGCGACACCTATAGGACAAGGACCAACTGGTGGCGGAGGATGAAAACGAAGGTAGGGGCGATACATAGAGGACAAGGACTAACTGGTGGCGGAGGATGAGAACGAAGGTAGGGGCGATACCTAGAAGACAAGGACCAACTGGTGGCGGAGGATGAAAACGAAGGTAGGGGCGATACATAGAGGACAAGGACCAACTGGTGGTGGAGGATGAGAACGAAGGTAGGGGCGACACCTATAGGACAAGGACCAACTGGTGGCGGAGGATGAAAACGAAGGTAGGGGCGATACATAGAGGACAAGGACTAACTGGTGGCGGAGGATGAGAACGAAGGTAGGGGCGATACCTAGAAGACAAGGACCAACTGGTGGCGGAGGATGAAAACGAAGGTAGGGGCGACACCTAGAGGACAAGGACCAATTGGTGGTGGAGGATGAGAAGGAAGGTAGGGGCGATACCTAGAGGACAAGGACCATCTGGTGGTGGAGGATGAGAACGAAGGTAGGGGCGATACCTATAGGACAAGGACCATCTGGTGGTGGAGGATGAGAACGAAGGTAGGGGCGATACCTAGAAGACAAGGACCAACTGGTGGTGGAGGATGAGAACGACGGTAGGGGCGACACCTAGAAGACAAGGATCAACTGGTGGTGGAGGATGAGAACGAAGGTAGGGGCGATACCTAGAGGACAAGGACCAACTGGTGGTGGAGGATGAGGAGGAAGGTAGGGGCGACACCTAGAGAACAAGGACCAACTGGTGGTAGGGGATGAGAACAAAGGTAGGGGCGATACCTAGAAGACAAGGACCAGCTGGTGGTGGAGGATGAGAACGAAGGTAGGGGCGACACCTATAGCACAAGGACCAACTGGTGGTAGCGGATGAGAAAGAAGGTAGGGGCGATACCTAGAAGACAAGGACCAGCTGGTGGTGGAGGATGAGAACGAAGGTAGGGGCGATACCTAGAGGAAAAGGACGAACTGGTGGTGGAGGATGACAACGAAAGTAGGGGCGATACCTAGAGGAAAAGGACCAGCTGGTGGCGGAGGATGAGAACGAAGGTAGGGGCAATACCTAGAGGACAAGGACCAACTGGTGGTGGAGGATGAGAACGAAGGTAGGGGCGATACCTAGAGGACAAGGACCAACTGGTGGTGGAGGATGAGAACGAAGGTAGGGGCGATACCTAGAGGACAAGGACCAACTGGTGGTGGAGGATGAGAACGAAGGTAGGGGCGATACCTAGAGGACAAGGACGAACTGGTGGTGGAGGATGACAACGAAAGTAGGGGCGATATCTAGAGGAAAAGGACCAGCTGGTGGCGGAGGATGAAAACGAAGGTAGGGGCGATACCTAGAGGACAAAGACCAACTGGTGGTGGAGGATGAGAACGAAGGTAGGGGCGATACCTAGAAGACAAGGACCAACTGGTGGTGGAGGATGAGAACGAAGGTAGGGGCGTTACCTAGAAGACAAGGACCAACTGGTGGTGGAGGATAAAAACGAGGGTAGGGGCGACACCTAGAAGACAAGGACCAACTGGTGGTGGAGGATGAGAACAAAGGTAGGGGCGATACCTAGTGGACAAGGAGCAACTGGTGGTGGAGGATGAGAAAGAAGGTAGGGGCGACACCTAGAGGACAAGGACCAATTGGTGGTGGAGGATGAGAAGCAAGGTAGGGGCGACACCTAGGGAACAAGGACCAACTGGTGGTAGGGGATGAGAACGAAGGTAGGGGCGACACCTAGAGGACAAGGACCAACTGGTGGTGGAGGATGAGAACGAAGGTAGGGGCGACACCTAGAAGACAAGGACCAACTGGTGGTGGAGGATGAGAACGAAGGTATGGGCGACACCTAGAGGACAAGGACCAACTGGTGGTGGAGGATGAGGAGGAAGGTAGGGGCGACACCTAGAGAACAAGGACCAACTGGTGGTAGGGGATGAGAACAAAGGTAGGGGCGATACCTAGAAGACAAGGACCAGCTGGTGGTGGGGGATGAGAACCAAGGTAGGGCTCTTGTGAGCTCTGGCCTTGCGTGGTGGTTGCCCATATTGGAATTCCTTTATGCCCTCGGGTCTCTATGCGAGCATAAAGTCCCCGACATTCTTTTTGTGATGCAAATGAAGCGGGGACAGACACTAAAGGGTTACCCGGACGAAGTGTCACTTGGCGGACAGGGCTCAAGCAGCCATTTCCTCAAGTCACAAACGAGGCCATTTGAGCGTCCCTCCTATCTTTACACGCCGTGATTTACTTTTTCTCCCGATCTTCCCCGCAACCCAACTCCCCTACACATCCCACTGCCCCCCCCCTCCTCCCCTCCACCCCCCCCCCACCTCCCCCTTCTCTCCCCCCACCCCCCCCCCCCCCACACACACAAACCCCACCCTCCTCACACACCCCTCACACACCCGCCCGCCCTGCAGGAATACATGGGGTGCAGGTTCAGGGGGTTGAATCCGAACTAATCCTGGTCTGGCATTGAACACGACAGGGTAAATCCAGACAGGCTTGATGCGTCCATGGCCGCGGGGTAGAAGTGTCAGAGGGACATGACCGGGTGGCTTTGGCGGGAAGACGAGGGCAGGATAGTGGTCGCTGACGTGGGGGGTGCGGGGGGAGGATTTAGGTCGTGAACGAATATGACGATGGTTTTCCGTCCTCTGGGGTTTTAATTGTTGCATGCCAGTGGCTAAATCGCAGAGAGAGGGGGTGGGGGGAAACGCTGGCCACCCTTGCCCGGGGACAAAGTCCCGTGCTTCATAGTCGCCCAACACTCCCAGTTTGTCGCGGAGGTCATAACCTAATGAAGCGCCCCTGGTAATATCTCAAAAGAATTGCATTCTTACTTGACTGCAACATTCTTACTTGACTGCAACGCAGCGCCCTAAAAGAACAAGCCATAACAACAACGCTAACAACGAAAATTCACAGAGCCCCAAAAGATTTCCAGTGATTAATTATTTGTACGTTAAACGTCGGGGAAAGCTTGCCACCGGTCCCAGGTTCATTGTGTGGGACGCGGCGTGCATTGTGGGACACACTAGGTGCCTTCAATGGGGGGAGCCGGGAATGTCGTTTGCACTTGATGGAGTACCCTTTTGGATGTTGTATGAGTAAAAACGATCCTTTATCGCTGGCGAGAAAGAAAAGCTTCCTTGTCGCTCGGATGCAAAGTCTTTTTTACTTCAGGATATGCAAAGGGCATTCACCCGGCTTCCAGAAAATATTTTCGGGCACGATTCATTTATGGCTGTCAACGTGAATGCAAGGATAATATAATGCCAATTAATATGCTTTGAAGTATTATAATTTCAATTTCAATTCTTTATTTGGTCTACGACATGTAGATACACGCGTGTTACCATGTAACAAAAAACACAGAAAGAGGAAATTTAGCAAAAAGCACCTTGTGTTTAAATATGCATATAGCGAGAGACTTTTCATGCAGGCAACAATAGATAAACGTGTGTATACTTTCTTGGTGCCAAAGATCAATTGCGTGTTTTTGTATGTGAACATTTTAAATTATGTGTCTGTTAGTTAAAGGAATTAACGCAGAGCACTTATGCCATAACATAGTCCAAAATGAGCCGACTGGGCATTGTGTTTTGTTTTATTAGTATACCATTCTTATAGTTGTGACGGCGGGGAGTCCAGCTCACACTCTCTCGATCCCGAGTCAACCACTCTACCGCTTCGGCTAAACGGGGGATCCCTCTAGTCGAGGCCAGGAATGGTTTGTCTCGCCGCTACATTGTGCATGTGGATAGAGCGGTCGGCATTATAGATCAGTTTTGCTACTAAATACTACATGATGTAAAACTAAAACTAAATATGTTAAACTTACAAATATATATCACTTCTTTCTGAGAGATGAAGTATGGCAAATGTTATTGATATAGTATGATGTCAATGTGAAGCATTGGTTGTCATGGTGACAGGGCCGCTGATCTACCACCGCGAGGAGCTGATGAAGACACATTCGGACAAAACGGCGGCGCTGAAAAAGACCCGACTGAAGATCAACAACACGTGCCACATCCTGCAGGAGCTGAGCGACTCCTTCGCCGAGGTCAGGGGTCCGTGCTTCTTCCTCATGGCGTCCGAGGTGGCGCAGGTGATCCAGGAGGCGCTGGAGTCGTTCCAGACGCGCGTGGAGAACGCAGGCGCCCATGACGACAGCCACGCGGTCAGTCCCATGGCGCGCCTCATGGATAGCTGTCGGCGCTACTCCGTCGCCGAACACATGATCGCCGAGAAGGAACGGAAGTACCAAGGTGAGCCGGGCATCGGCAGCACGGCATCAGCGCTTTGTAACTGACCACTCGCTGACGTCACTATTCCATCCAGACAATCTAGGTCATGGCGCACGGTGGTTAGAAGGTAGGGTTGCGGGGGGGGGGGGGGGCTGTGGGGGTGTAATTATATTGCGGGTCGGGAGGGCGGAAGTGGGTTCGAGATGGGATGGTGAGGCCTGTGAACCTGCCGAACAAACGAATGCCGCATAGCCCCCCCGAGTCTATATTAATAGCAGTATATTAGGAGAAGCAAGCCTCCACGTGGTCTTTGATATAACTATAATAATGACACAGGGCGGCTGGTTGAGGTCAGAGGGTTCGGCATGTCAGGTGATTAAAGGGCTTTTGTAGAAGGCGGACCTTATGAACGGACCACCCAGAGAATTATAACTTGGGTTAGAGGTGGGTAAAGATAAGGGTAGAGGGTTGGCTGGATAGGGGTGTGTCCGGGATTGAGGTGGCTAGTGATAAGGGGTGTCTAGAGGGAGGAGCGGGGGGGGTGTCCGGACCTCGGGTTGGTTCCTTGGTGTCTCGGGTGGTGGATATGAAGGGAGGGAGGGTGGTGCGGATATAGGGCTATCGCGGATTGAGGGGTGTTGAGCTCTCGTTTGATATCTGCGATGTTCGGAAGGTATCATCATCTATTTTAGGAATATGATAAAGAATTTTACTGTTTGGTAAAGGCATGTCCATAAAAAGTATATTTTATGCAATTCGAATATTTTAAGAGTAAGAAAAATTAAACATTATTAATGATATATTGCATCGGAGAAGCAGGAGCTTGGCGGGCTATATATTCTAAGAGGATTATGATCCTACAGGCGATGCGGTCACAAAACATGAAACATATGTTAAGGTGTCTGTTAGAGTGCACACCAGTTGGTTGAGGTTAGTTTAATACCCCCAGCCCCCCCCCCCTTTCCCCCGCCCCCTCCACTCCCTCCTCGGCCCTCGCACCTCCATTAGCCACTTTCCTTATTCGATTTTTTTCTTTCGGATCAAACACCTAAAGATGGAATTCAATGATTCTTTTACAGCCCTGGACCCTTCTTGTAATCACACTTCCATGTCGGTTAATCGGGGCAATTACACAGAGAAGGCATTGACCTTCTTAAGGTCACCTTGATGTCCCGGGCGTCTGTCAGCAGTCACGGATTCCGCGGGAGCACGAGACGTCTTGGAACCTGCTCGCCCTTAAACCCGCTCTCGCGGCAATTCCCAAAAGGCGATGAGTTTAACTTTTTTTTTGTCCGTCCACCCTCTGATTCCGCCCCCGGTCGCTGCCGCGTGCGGCTCTAATGTGCCGCCCCCTGGTGGTGCGTGGCGAGGTTGTACGGCATGTACCATTTGATGGCCATCGTCACCCCTCCCCCTCTCCCTCCCCCCCCCCCCCCCCATCCACCATTGACAGAGAGACACAGGAACGTCATTTGACTTCTCAGCACGCGGCACAGACGGACCATCCGTGTGGGTGGGTGTCGGCGATGGATGAGTGGTTCAGATGAGTGGTTCGGATAAGCGGTCAGGTTACACCGAGCGAAAAGTTCTGAGCAAGATTTTTTGTTTACGAAACAATAACATCATATT
The DNA here is from genome assembly GCA_964019135.1 of Arenicola marina. NCBI lineage: Eukaryota > Metazoa > Annelida > Polychaeta > Arenicolidae > Arenicola > Arenicola marina. The sequence goes on from OZ025251.1 coordinate 45,434,608, forward strand.
TCAGGGTCAGTTGTTTTCAAAGCCTGTGTCACTCTAAATTTATTGGCAATTCTCTTAACCCCTGTCCCCGCTACGTGGCCATTCCCTGTGTTACCTCCCTCTGTCATTTTAACTTTGGGAGTGAATATGCTTTAACCCGTTCTGTCTGACACTCTGGGTATTAATAAGTCAATCCTCTTTGACCTTGTCTGCCACTCAGGGTATTAATTAGCCAATCCCCGTTAACCCTGTCTGACACTCAGGGTATTAATAAGCCAATCCCCGTTAACCCTGAATGCCACTCTTGGTATTAATAAGCCAATCTCCGTTAACCCTGTCTGACACTCAGGGTATTAATAAGCCAATCTCCGTTAACCCTGTCTGACACTCAGGGTATTAATAAGCCAATCCCCGTTAACCCTGTCTGACACTCTTGGTATTAATAAGCCAATCTTCGTTAACCCTGTCTGGCACTCAGGGTATTAATAAGCCAATCTCCGTTAACCCTGTCTGAAACTCAGGGTATTAATAAGCCAATCTCCGTTAACCCTGTCTGACACTCAGGGTATTAATAAGCCAATCCCCGTTAACCCTGTCTGACACTCAGGGTATTAATAAGCCAATCTCCGTTAACCCTGAATGCCACTCTTGGTATTAATAAGCCAATCCCCGTTAACCCTGTCTGGCACTCAGGGTATTAATAAGCCAATCCCCGTTAACCAGGTCTGACACTTAGGGTATAATAAGCCAATCCCCGTTACCCCTGTCTGACACTCAGGGTATTAATAAGTCAATCTCCGTTAACCCTGTCTGACACTCAGGGTATTAATAAGCCAATCCCCGTTAACCCTGTCTGACACTCTTGGTATTAATAAGTCAATCCCCGTTAACCCTGTCTGACACTCAGGGTATTAATAAGCCAATCCCCGTTAACCCTGTCTGGCACTCTTTGGTATTAATAAGTCAATCCCCGTTAACCCTGTCTGACACTCAGGGTATTAATAAGCCAATCCCCGTTAACCCTGTCTGACACTCTTGGTATTAATAAGTCAATCCCCGTTAACCCTGTCTGACACTCAGGGTATTAATAAGCCAATCCCCGTTAACCCTGTCTGACACTCAGGGTATTAATAAGCCAATCCCCGTTAACCCTGTCTGACACTCTTGGTATTAATAAGTCAATCCCCGTTAACCCTGTCTGACACTCAGGGTATTAATAAGCCAATCCCCGTTAACCCTGTCTGACACTCAGGGTATTAATAAGCCAATCTCCGTTAACCCTGTCTGACACTCAGGGTATTAATAAGCCAATCCCCGTTAACCCTGTCTGACACTCTTGGTATTAATAAGTCAATCCCCGTTAACCCTGTCTGACACTCAGGGTATTAATAAGCCAATCCCCGTTAACCCTGTCTGACACTCAGGGTATTAATAAGCCAATCTCCGTTAACCCTGTCTGGCACTCAGGGTATTAATAAGCCAATCTCCGTTAACCCTGTCTGACACTCAGGGTATTAATAAGCCAATCTCCGTTAACCCTGTCTGACACTCAGGGTATTAATAAGCCAATCCCCGTTAACCCTGTCTGACACTCAGGGTATTAATAAGCCAATCCCCGTTAACCCTGTCTGACACTCAGGGTATTAATAAGCCAATCTCCGTTAACCCTGTCTGACACTCAGGGTATTAATAAGCCAATCTCCGTTAACCCTGTCTGACACTCAGGGTATTAATAAGCCAATTCCCGTTAACCCTGTCTGACACTCAGGGTATTAATAAGCCAATCCCCGTTAACCCTGTCTGACACTCAGGGTATTAATAAGCCAATCCCCGTTAACCCTGTCTGACACTCAGGGTATTAATAAGCCAATCTCCGTTAACCCTGTCTGACACTCAGGGTATTAATAAGCCAATCTCCGTTAACCCTGTCTGACACTCAGGGTATTAATAAGCCAATCTCCGTTAACCCTGTCTGACACTCAGGGTATTAATAAGCCAATCCCTGTTAACCCTGTCTGACACTCTTGGTATTAATAAGCCAATCCCCGTTAACCCTGTCTGACACTCTTGGTATTAATAAGCCAATCCCCGTTAACCCTGTCTGACACTCAGGGTATTAATAAGCCAATCCCCGTTAACCCTGTCTGACACTCAGGGTATTAATAAGCCAATCCCCGTTAACCCTGTCTGACACTCAGGGTATTAATAAGCCAATCCCCGTTAACCCTGTCTGACACTCAGGGTATTAATAAGCCAATCTCCGTTAACCCTGTCTGACACTCAGGGTATTAATAAGCCAATCCCCGTTAACCCTGTCTGACACTCAGGGTATTAATAAGCCAATCCCCGTTAACCCTGTCTGACACTCAGGGTATTAATAAGCCAATCTCCGTTAACCCTGTCTGACACTCAGGGTATTAATAAGCCAATCTCCGTTAACCCTGTCTGACACTCTTGGTATTAATAAGCCAATCTCCGTTAACCCTGTCTGACACTCTTGGTATTAATAAGCCAATCTCCGTTAACCCTGTCTGACACTCAGGGTATTAATAAGCCAATCTCCGTTAACCCTGTCTGACACTCTTGGTATTAATAAGCCAATCTCCGTTAACCCTGTCTGACACTCAGGGTATTAATAAGCCAATCTCCGTTAACCCTGTCTGACACTCAGGGTATTAATAAGCCAATCCCCGTTAACCCTGTCTGACACTCAGGGTATTAATAAGCCAATCTCCGTTAACCCTGTCTGACACTCAGGGTATTAATAAGCCAATCCCCGTTAACCTGTCTGACACTCAGGGTATTAATAAGCCAATCCCCGTTAACCCTGTCTGACACTCAGGGTATTAATAAGCCAATCCCCGTTAACCCTGTCTGACACTCTTGGTATTAATAAGCCAATCCCCGTTAACCCTGTCTGACACTCTTGGTATTAATAAGCCAATCCCCGTTAACCTGTCTGACACTCAGGGTATTAATAAGTCAATCCCCGTTAACCCTGTCTGACACTCAGGATATTAATAAGCCAATCCCCGTTAACCCTGTCTGACACTCAGGGTATTAATAAGCCAATCCCGTTATCCCTGTCTGACACTTAGGGTATTATTAAGTCAATCCCCGTTAACCCTGTCTGACACTCAGGGTATTAATAAGCCAATCCCCGTTAACCCTGTCTGACACTCAGGGTATTAATAAGCCAATCCCGTTATCCCTGTCTGACACTTAGGGTATTATTAAGTCAATCCCCGTTACCCCATTAATGTTGGAAACTTTGGGACCTGTACATAAAAGTTACCCAGCAAACACACAACATTCGCACAACGTCATCTTAAAGTTGGCACCAGGACAACGTTGTTACAACGTTTGTCGCAAACATTGAACTAATATTTTTTGGACTTTATTCCATAAAAATAAAAGCTTTGCCATATGAAACGACTAATAATAATTGGCTGCGTGTAGCAGTTCTTATAAATACAAAATCGGTGAAAAGTTGTCAGAGACATCACGAAAACAATCTGTAATTTATTGTCTTTGACAATCATGCTTCTGGTTAATTCCCCATATAATCATTTATTTCTCACAGAAGGCACAATCTGAATACTGGACTGAATGTCTGACAACGTTATCTGAAAAATTTTCGGGCAACGTCAAAAAAAATATCGCATTGACACAGTCATTCCCAAACTACTCAGCCTTTGTCACCCCAAGTCGTTTCTCACCAAAATTTTCCAACAACAGTTTCCAACTGTTTTCGAAAACCTTTCTTCCTTGGTCGAATCGAATGTCATTCATATCACGTCGTAAAGAAAGTCATTTCTGGACACTAAATGATTCCCCGAAGAACGACTAGCAATCAGCATGGGAATGTCCAGTAAAATTGCTTCCTTGAATCTTTGATGTATATTGGATATATCTGACCTATTATCTGCTATAACGAGGCTTTTCATGACATCAGCATTCGGAAAACTCTTGGCACGTAGTGAAAGACGCACATTGGGGCAAGTCTGAGGCTCTTAATCAAAGTTCAGATTATAGAGCTTTGACATTGGAGTCAATACATCACTGACATTGGTTGCCCCATCGCCACCCCCTCTGTTCTGCCACATGGCCAATAACTGCAGACCAGAAGACGTGAAGCCGATATTTTTAAGTTCCTTATCCCCAAAATTACTAATTTTATCTTAACTTTTATGAATGTCCTAGACGTCTATTATTTATATGTAATAAGAAGCGTAATCTCGCCCTACTAATTTACATCGCTCCCGCCGTCTCCCCGGCATATCTGGAACAGCTCTTATCGGAATGTCACGTGTGGACTTCAAGACAACATTGCGACCCTTCGTTGCCTCTTTTACTTTTTTTCAGACATGCCCCTGGAGAGCTTGATGAAGGAAATCCAGGTTCTCGATGACGACCTGGCGCACGTCGAACGGGAGTTCCTCGGCTATCAGCAGAATATCCGGCAACTTGAAGAGGCATTGAAGGAGTCGAAGAAGCTGTGCTTCCTGTTTCGCGCCAGCTACCTGCGTCAGGCCGTGGAGGCTGTCACCATAGATTGCCTTAAAGATGAGGCCAACTAGAGGTGAAAAAAACAGAGACAAGATGCAACCATCCCATAAAAACCCCACGCAGGCCTAGTCCTAATTGTGCCCCATTAGTATGGAATCGAAAGCCATTAAACGGTAATTTGACTTTTACAATTTCGTCAGTAAGAAAAATTGGAACATGACTGGAAAGTCGAGGAGAAAACTCGGAGGGACCCGGCCGACAATTATCGGTTCATTGGCGGTACAGTGTGAGTCGTGCTGCTTGCTGATGGCGACTGGCCGGATGCGGCACGGCAGACGGCGTTGGCCGCGGAGAGTTTCTGACCAGCGGTCGGCATTATCATTTAGTCCTATGGTCCAACGTAAAAATACTCAATTGACACTGAGTGGGGTACCAATGGCGACATCGGTTACATTGTAACCGCAGACGGTTAGTTTTAGCGGTTAGAATTTGCAGTTTGTATTATGCTAGTTTAGTGGACGCATATATATGTCCGAAGATAAACATGTGCAGAATAACGATACGTTAAACAAATGTGGAGATTCAGTGGGAACCACCGTTTATCTGCTGACTAATGACAAATTAAAAAAGAGACAATATGCATCAACTTTGCAGCGTCATGAATATACAATCAACTTTGCAACCTTACTTTCTGCAATTGTGTCTTTTTTACTTTCACTGTATATGTGCAATATATATATATTTATAATGCATATATGCTTACACAATGCTTGACTCGTGTGCATTTATATGAATGTTTTTAAGGTATCACTGTCATTGTGACTGGTCAAAAATATAGCGGGGAGAAAAGCGAGGCGTCAACGACCACGTGGTCATTGAGCAGTTCGTGCACCTTTGTCTTCTCGCCGCCCTGAACATTGAATGGGCGATCATTCAGCAGGGGTCATTGTTTAGCATCACCGCCCACATAGGCGCCATAACTGGTGGAGGTTCAGTAACATGGTCTGTCTGGTCCTGGCTGGGTATTCAGGATTCTGGATTCAGGACGTGGGCGAAAGCTTTAACGGGGAACAAGTATTGGTGGTATCGCTGAAAGCACAAGACCTTCTTCCGCTGTTGCATCTTGTTTACAAATATCGAGATAATCATAATCTCTAAACAGCCCAGCATGAATTTTCCCCAAACAGAGAAATTGTTTCCTTTATCATTCGTGTAACTTAACTTGTAACTTGCTACGCAGTAACTCAAAGGATGACGTCACACACCACAGGGGTTGCGCAGTAACTCAAAGGATGACGTCACACACCACAGGGGTTGCGCAGTAACTCAAAGGATGACGTCACACACCACAGGGGTTGCGCAGTAACTCAAAGGATGACGTCACACACCACAGGGGTTGCGCAGTAACTCAAAGGATGACGTCACACACCACAGGGGTTGCGCAGTAACTCAAAGGATGGAAGTCACACACCACAAGGGTGGCACAGTAACTCAAAGGTCACACCGCCAGCGTTTCTATATCTCTCTTTGCTCCCCTCTGTTGGCCACAGCATGGTCAGCGAACCCTGGAGTCCGCTGTTATAAACCCGATGAGAACCCTAAAGGCCGCTTTAACGTATGTCAATCCCAAAGCGTCGACGCTCAATATATGACTCAAATGCAATGCGAAGGATTTTTAAATGGTGATAATAAACACCTTCTGACATATTGACGAGACAACGTGCCCAGCTGGCCGGAGGAGGGGTCTGGTGGGGTGGGGGTTGCCGTGACATATTGACAGTTATATTCATTCCCTGGGCGGGTCCTGCCTTATCTCACGGGTGTCATCCCATTGCCGCCATTCGCCACTGATGACAGCTCGCCCATAGAATTCAACACGACCGCCGTCCCCCAAAACCCCACTCCCCACCCCACCAGCCATCCACCCCCACGCCACTCTCCGCCCCACCAGCCATCCACCCCCACGCCACTCCCCGCCCCACCAGCCATCCACCCCCACGCCACTCCCCACCCCACCAGCCATCCACCCCCACGCCACTCCCCACCCCACCAGCCATCCACCCCCAGGCCACTTCCCATCCACCTCACATTTAACACTTTCTCCCCGTCGCGGCACAGCCAAGCTTGAATAGCATTCTCGTCTGTTAATCCTCACTGCCCGAGTTTATATCGACTCGGGAACAGCTGTTTAATCAGCTGTTAATCAGCCATCTTCCGACGGACCCAATTCAAGTTACGCCCTACACCATAACTCACAGGCGGAAACAAGATATCGCTTGGCTTTTCTTAATTTTCTCCCCTTCCTCTCTCACTTAGTGCATTAAAAAGCGGTTATCCGTGGCGGACTGTCTACTTTGATTAGAGCAGAGGATGGCTTCGGGCATTATACAATCTGGGTCTCAGAGAAATGCAAATGTAAACTGATCAGAGTTACTTCTGTCCGCTAGACGGAGTTTTGCTTCCCGCGGGATACACCAGAGGGCAGCCACCCGTGGGGTCTTGTCACGTGACTTGGCCAGACACTCTCAATCTTCAGTTACGATGCATACAGACACATTCGTGAGCAGCGGAAGCGACTCGTTATAAGTGGTCGGGTAATAGAAAGACGACTTTCAATGCACATTGCCGTCACCAACATGGCATTAGTGCCGTCATTAAACCAACGAAGTATGGATATCCTCATCACAAAGAGGTTGCTCCAAATTTCATAAAATTGCACCATCGAAGGAACTCTCTGCCTTCGACTCACTGCGCTTGGGCTCCATTATATCTCTGGTGTCGCCTATGTCCTGAATGCATTTTCACACTCGCTCGCCCGGGCGGCGCTGCGCAGACTGATAGGAAAAATGCGTCGCGCGTTTTTACAAAATAGTGCTGGGACCCAGGCTAAGTCTAATCACGCATGAAATCAGGTGATGAAACAAAGATTTCTGTCACAATTATAACATTTTCGAAAGTGTACAAGATGTGTTTTGCTGTATTAAATACGCAAAGCTCGTTATTTTTATGTTTGATTGTTGAAAACTATAATGTTGCAAAACATTTCAGCTGATTTGATATCTTCTTTCATCGTGGTCGCCATATTTGTCCAATGCCCTACGAGACGTCCATGCGGGATGCGGCACAGGGCGAGAACGTCGACTTGTCACTTGAAAGTTTAAAGGGAAATAGAGGATAACGCCCTCTGCCGGAGACACGTGCGCCACGCGTTGCAGGGGAAGCAGGCCTCATTCACAGGCACCATGCTCGCGATCAAAACTGTGAACATGCAGCCGGTTAGCCTTGTTTTCATTCATACAGTCTGGCAAAGACAGAGAACGGTGTTTTTATTAATTCGATACATAAAGGCTAGGTTTCTCTCCACATTCCCATATGCACCCATTCGCTTGTGAAATCCCAGTACGAAATGGGCTCTGGCACCGAGTCCCGTGGGAGTTGTGTCCGCCGAACCCTGGCGGAGAGACAGGACGTCGGCGCCTGGATAACAGGTACCTACCTCGAGGTGGTCGGGGGAGTTATCATGTTGAATTTTAACGGTGCGTTCTTTCGTAGACACCGTGAGGAGAGGCAGAGTATCAGTCCTCTGATATTTTTTGTTTTAGAGCCCTACCCCCCCCCCCCCTACCCCCGCCTTGGATTGTTGTTGCCGCCACGACAACGCCTGTCGCTGCCGCATGGTGGGTCGGGACCAGCGGACCGATACGCCCCCCCCCCCTTCCACCCCAGCCACGACCACGCCTGTCGCTGCTGCGTGGTGGGTCAGGACCAGCGGACCGATACGCCCCACCCCCTCCCCACCCCAGCCACGACCACGCCTGTCGCTGCCGCATGGTCGGTCAGGACCAAAGGACCGATACGCCCCCCCCCCCCATCCTCCCCACCCCAGCCACGACCACGCCTGTCGCTGCCGCATGGTGGGTCAGGACCAGCGGACCGATACGCCCCCCCCCCGCACCCCAGCCACGACCACGCCTGTCGCTGCCGCATGGTGGGTCAGGACCAAAGGACCGATACGCTCCCCCCCCCCTCCCCACCCCAGCCACGACCACGCCTGTCGCCGCCGCATGGTAGGTCAGGACCAAAGGACCGATACGCCCCCCCCGCACCCCAGCCACGATCACGCCTGCCGCTGCCGCATGGTGGGTCAGGACCATAGGACCGATACGCCCCCGCCCCCCCCCTCCCCACCCCAGCTACGACCACGCCTGCCGCTGCCGCATGGTGGGTCAGGACCATAGGACCGATACGCCCCCCCTCCCCACCCCAGCCACGACCACGCCTGCCGCTGCCGCATGGTGGGTCAGGACCATAGGACCGATACGCCCCCCCCCCCTCCACACCCCAGCCACGACCACGCCTGCCGCTGCCGCATGGTGGGTCAGGACCAGCGGAGCGATACGCCCCGCCCCCCTCCCCATCCCAGCCACGACCACGCCTGTCGCTGCCGCATGGTGGGTCAGGACCATAGGACCGATACGCCCCCCCGCACCCCAGCCACGACCACGCCTGTCGCTGCCGCATGGTGGGTCAGGACCAGCGGAACGATACGCACCCCCCCCCCCCTGCACCCCAGCCACGCCCACGCCTGTCGCTGCCGCATGGTGGGTCAGGACCAAAGGGCCGATACGCCCCCCCCCCTCCCCACCCCAGCCATGACCACGCCTGTCGCTGCCGCATGGTGGGTCAGGACCATAGGACCGATACGCCCCCCCTCCCCACCCCAGCCATGACCACGCCTGTCGCTGCCGCATGGTGGGTCAGGACCAAAGGACCGATACGCGCCCCCCCCCCTCCCCACCCCAGCCATGACCACGCCTGCCGCTGCCGCATGGTGGGTCAGGACCAGCGGACCGATACGCCCCCCCCCCCTCCCCACCCCAGCCACGACCACGCCTGTCGCTGCCGCATGGTGGGTCAGGACCAGTGGACCGATACGCCCCGCCCCCCCGCACCCCAGCCACGACCACGCCTGTCGCTGCCGCATGGTGGGTCAGGACCAGCGGACCGATACGCCCCCCACCCTCGCACCCCAGCCACGACCACGCCTGTCGCTGCCGCATGGTGGGTCAGGACCAGCGGACCGATACGCCCCGCCCCCCCCCCCCGCACCCCAGCCACGACCACGCCTGTCGCTGCCGCATGGTGGGTCAGGACCAGCGGAGCAATACGGCCCCCCCCCCGTCCCCACCCCAGCCATGACCACGCCTGTCGCTGCCGCATGGTGGGTCAGGACCAGCGGACCGATACGCCCCCCCCCGCACCCCAGCCACGACCACGCCTGTCGCTGCCGCATGGTGGGTCAGGACCAGCGGACCGATACGCCCCCCCCCCCTCCCCACCCCAGCCATGACCACGCCTGTCGCTGCCGCATGGTGGGTCAGGACCAGCGGACCGATACGCCCCCCCCCCCTCCCCACCCCAGCCATGACCACGCCTGTCGCTGCCGCATGGTGGATCAGGACCATAAGACCGATACGCCCCCCCCCCTCCCCACCCCAGCCATGACCACGCCTGTCGCTGCCGCATGTTGGGTCAGGACCAGCGGACCGATACGCCCCCCCGCACCCCAGCCACGACCACGCCTGTCGCTGCCGCATGGTGGGTCAGGACCAGCGGACCGATACGGCCCCCCCCCCGCACCCCAGCCACGACCACGCCTGTCGCTGCCGCATGGTGGGTCAGGACCAAAGGACCGATACGCCCCCACCCCCACCACCCACGACCACGCCTGTCGCTGCCGCATGGTGGGTCAGGACCAGCGGAGCGATACGCCCCCCCGCCGCCCCACCCCAGCCATGACCACGCCTGTCGCTGCCGCATGGTGGGTCAGGACCATAAGACCGATACGCCCCGCCCCCCCCGCGCACCCCAGCCACGACCACGCCTGTCGCTGCCGCATGGTGGGTCAGGACCAGCGGACCGATACGCCCCCCCGCACCCCAGCCACGACCACGCCTGTCGCTGCCGCATGGTGGGTCAGGACCAGCGGACCGATACGCCCCCCCGCACCCCAGCCACGACCACGCCTGTCGCTGCCGCATGGTGGGTCAGGACCATAGGACCGATACGCCCCCCCTCCCCACCCCAGCCATGACCACGCCTGTCGCTGCCGCATGGTGGGTCAGGACCAAAGGACCGATACGCCCCCCCCCCCACCACCCACGACCACGCCTGTCGCTGCCGCATGGTGGGTCAGGACCAGCGGACCGATACGGGTGCGACGACATCTTGAGTCAAATGCATTAAGAGGCATCAGACTTGCTGCCCAAGACTGTCATCATTGCTGGTCCATCTCCCATGCTAGTAGATCCCACGAATGGGTTAGTGTAGAAGCTATAGGCATATGGCACAGCGATCTCTCGGCAGAGGGCGTTCCGCTTAGGCTATAGTCCTTCTGCCCTATGTCAAATTTAACCATCAGAATTATCCTTCATTCGCGAGAATTGAAATGAATCTAATCTGCGATAAATTCGCAGTTTGGCATCAAATACACCACTGTTTAGCATTTACTGTACCATACCTGGCGAATGCATTTGAATTTGATTAATTAGAAGCCATGTTACTTTCGAACTATATTTTCGAGTGCGATCGAGGTCAAAGGCGTGAAGCGTTTTTGAAAACTTTGACCCCATGTTATTTTGAAATATTGTCTTCACTTAACTAAATCAACATGGACGATGAAAAACAACATGGACGACGAATCAACATGCACGATGAATCAAATAATGAAACATAACTCAATTTTAAGCTCCAGAGGGGGAGGGGGGGGAATGGATTTTAATGTAGAAAATATATCAGAACAATTCTGAAATTCCGAATAAATTGTATGTATCCGCTAGATACCGCGTTATCTAGCACGTAAGGAAAGAAGACTCCAGGCTCCAGTACTGTAACAGCAGAAACAAGAATGGCCCACACCGGCGCCCCTAAAAGCCCGTTGTTTATTGAAGTCAACCAATCAGAGGCTGGCTGTTGAAGTTCAACCGTGTCAGTCATTCGGACAACAGATGTCGACGAGGTTACCTCCTCCTCCCCACCGCCTCCGTTACAATATGTTTGGATTTAATTTCCGTTTTAATCACTACGCAATGAATTATTAAATTGATAAGTACAGTATCGTTTGTACCGTTCAACACTCTTATATTTATGTAAGCTTACTCCCATAATAAACTGACGTATAATTATTCGATTTTAAGGATATAGATAACCACTGTTCCTCGTTTTTTCTGGACACCATTTGTAAATGTTATCATACTTTCGATACCCCCAGTTTTCAATTAAATAGAAAGCTATATTACAAACTACGAATTACGAATCCCAGTGGCTCGCATGAAAGCGCCCATACTGAGTTTAATCAATCTTCTTGAGTCTTCAGACCAAGTCTAAATCTTGAAATAGTTCATATTAACTTTGTTTGTTCATTCATTTTTATTGATTGGATCAAGTGAATGATTGAGATTCAGAATAAAGCCCAATTATATACATAATACCAAGATATTTAAATATGAAACTTATGGATGTTATTGATGATATATTTCTGAGCATGGCGGATGTCCCCTCACCTTCCTTGGCTTAACGACGAGAGCAATCAGCTCGACTGGAATGTTAGTACGTGGTAACTCAAGCTGACTGAAAATGATATGTCAATTTTAGGCCAACACATTAATTGTGAGTGCTCTAAATATATGTTCTATTCCGCTTTTACTGAAATGTGCGAGATTTACCACGTATTGTCAGCCTATTCAGTTTTACCAATATAAGGTGCTCAGTCAATATATATTTGGATGATGTATTTGACATATGTACATACCGATGTGAGCCGCCTACGTATAGGGCGATGTGTTCCGCCTTCATACAAGGCGATATGTTCCGCCTACGTGCATGGTGATGTATTTCCCCTATGTACATGGCAATTGGTTACGCCAACCCATAATAGGGTCACGTGGTCTGCACACGTTCATTGGCGATGCGTTCCGCCAATTACTGGCGAAGTGTTCTGCCAATTACTGGCGAACTATTCCGCCAGTTAGTGGCGAAATATTCCCCCACTTTTATTTAATTAATTTAACAATTTGTATGTCATATTGTGTCTTTCTCAGTCGGCAATAAATTTGTCCTTTCCGATTCCATACACTTTGTTCTGTTTTATTGCCAGGAACAAGCTACGGTCGAGCCAGCTTATCATTACGAATTCTTAGCGAATAAGATAAATGGAAATTCGATCGAAAATAATGGTTATCGAACCCATATATTTCTCGTTCCGTGTATGACCGGTGGACCGTATGACATTGGCCAAGCCATTTGTACTGATGGTGCCACATATATATATGTTCAATGGTGCAGGATAAGTCCTTTTACAAAATGCATGACATAGATGAATGATCTATTTGATAGTAAAGACGAGGATTTCTTAACATTGCTTTTCAGAGGAAGATTTTCAAAATGTCTACTCCCCTCATGCCCCCCCCTCCCCCCCCCCCCCTTCCCCCCACACACACTGGGAATTCACATGGACTGGTGCACTGGTTGATCGGTCGTTCTGTCATTTTAAGGCTAACTATTGCTTTCCTAATGCTCACTCAAACATTAGTCGTGCGGTGCAATTAATGCAATAGTCGATTTCTTGTGTCCATGGAGAGCATAGAAAGTGAGTGATGACCACAACTAAAGCCTTGTTACAACAATTGAAAGTACGAACTCGCTGTCGTGCTTTCCCCAAATAAAATTCGCGACGCTATCGTCCCGTGCTTTATTTTGGCGAATGTACTGCAGCTTGTTCCTCAACTAGTACACAACAGATTATTCCAACACGGACCAGCACAGCCTACATACATGGTTGGATTTCCAGACTTGTTAGTAAAGGAGCGGCCCGCCTTGGAATGGTCACGTGACAAAGGGTAGGCCGCCGGGATGCGACATGATGCGTGATACTATGTGACACCTCGGCCAAGCGACTGGTTCCAAGACCTCCCATCCCTGAACCAGGGCCCCAGCCAATGAGGTCGAGATCTTGCGAGACGTATTACCCCTGAACGCCACGTGACACCCGGGGTTAGACGGTTTGACCCGCTATTTCCCGCTGCGCCATGATTTAGTCGCAGTGAATCATGGGTAATGTGGCGCCACCTGTTTCAGAAGGCAAGAACTTAGCGTTTTGCTCAGGTCGCCGTCGCGGCCACGGCTTTCACTCGTTAGCCATTAAGATGCGAACTTTCTTCAAACGTCGCTGACATACTAGGGGGTGGGTGGGGTGGGCAAGGGGTATTTGCGTTCCTCGGGATTGGGCTTTTCATTTCACCGTGAACTGGGAATGAGGAAAATAATTCTTCGTGAACTGGGAATGAGGAAAATAATTCTTCGTGAACTGGGAACGGGGTATTAGCCGACCGCCGTGATCAAGGACTTTCATTAATCGTGAAATTTTAATATTTATAACCGTTAAGGTAAGCTACCCATAATAACAACATCGTTCTTGTGATAAAAATAAAGAAGAATATAGGTAGCCCTGCAAATTTCCCTAAAAACACGTCGTGCAGCTTGAAAATGTTATTTCACAAATATTCTTTGGCGCAGCTTATGTCACACCAATTATCACGCACCTTGTGTTCACATTTTAATAAATCTGGTTATTTATAATGGTCTCCGATATAATTATGATCTACACGAATGTTTTCTGAACTATTTACAAGTTTTCTCTATGCATTTTTGTTGAATTTTCCGAAGTTATCAAGAAGAGCCATTGTCGGGGAATTACCCTGTGAATGACGTCACGAATTGGGGATTCCCTGTAAATGACGTAACGAGTTAGGGATTCCCTTTTCACTGACACCCGCCGATGTTTGTCGATGGTTACCGAGGTCTATTTTAAATCGCCGAAGCTTATTATACGATGCACTATTCATTTTACCTATGTCACCACTTCTTTTGCTGTGTTTTATTCGTGCTTTGTTTATTAAGACTGCGTAAAATCTCGGGACTACAACCCGCCAATGTTTGCGATGTATGCCCCCCCCCCATTCCCTACTAGCGCAATGAATGCTATACCTCAGGAGTAAGGGTTACGTTGTATATTTCACTGCCCGGCAACAGCTAGATTGACAAATAAAGCCGCCATCATGTGTATTAATTTGCCAAGAAACTTTGCGTTGATATTTTTTGGGGGATTTCTCTCTGCTGTTTGCACATATAGTGTCTCAAAGCGGATGATATGCTGTTGTGAGGCTAGACTGCCCACAGTTAAATATAGCGCACCATAACATGTGAATCCCCCGCACGGAGCGCCACCAGTCCTGCTGAGCCAAGTTTTTACCTTATCGCCTGTTACAACGAGCAGCTGAAGCAAGACGACCTGTCACTGGCAGCTGGTGCCACTCGCCCCATTGCGAAACCGCCCCATCCTAAAGGTCGCGTCAGTCTTTTATCGTAGTCAACTAGCCCTCGCGTCAACTCGCCCCAATACCATCCCAACCCAACCTCACGAGGGCTATTAAAGACATGCTGGTGAGGCTACGCATGCGCGAAATTAGTTGAATCCCCTTTCAGACAATGACTGAGGTTTAACTACAACGGAAACGCTCTGCCCAGGATAAATATTCTCCGGAGGGTTGTCACTGAAAAAGGCTGTTTCGGGGGTCATAAACAAATGTGCGGCACCATAATAGATTCCATGTGAAGTGATGGGCAGCTGACAGTTTCACGTTCGTTCAGGGGGAAGGGAGGGGAGGAGGGGTGGTGGAGAGGAACCGGACGGTGTTGTTTTTAACTACCGGTTGTATTATTTATACCCGGCACAGTGTGGCGAGTGAACCTTCACGAAGACACGGCGGCAGCTGTCCCAGGCTGCAGACCCCATCTCCTTCGACAAGGAACAGAAAACTGTCCTTGTCGACACCAACTGGAGTCGTGGGTTCAAGCCCCACGTCGTGCAGAACACCTTTATATATATATATATACACGAGAGAGGGTCCTGCCCTTCATGTTGCATAGAGACTACTTACGGTTTACCCAAAGGATGAGAGTAACCCTTTGGCTACATACGGATTGCATTTTAATCTCGAAGTTAATATTATATTTAAATAGCCCCTAATATGTTCACCGCGGTGACGTCACACCGCCCGCTGCTCCCATTATCGTTGCAGCCACATATTGGGCTGGCTGATTCCACGCTTAAATGTCATAAGCGTCTATATTGCCGCAGCTTCCTCCGCGCTATTCCAAACTACCTGTTATTAAACGTCGCCATAATCACCGGGTAAGACATGTCCGCTGAGAGAAATAGTTCTCACAAGCGGCACAATATTATTCACGCTATGAACACATTGGATGAAACGAAGATCAGATTTTATTAACCAAGGGTTAATATTTCTGGTTTAGACAACCAGGTGGCCTGCTATTATCGCCGATCGCTTGCTCGTGCATTGGTCTGTTGCTCGTGCAAGCCTCAAGAACAAGGTGAGTTCGGGTATGCGAACGGAGTAGTCGGACTCCGCTCGCATACCGAGTTTGTGTTCCGATAACGCGGTCACGTGGTACATTTTACTCCCGAACCTTACTCCCCATCCAGCAGAGGATCACAAGGATTTCCAACATAGCGTCCAGGCCCAACAATGCGCAAACAAAATATGAAGTAGCACTTCGACCTGCCAAAAATCTTTAAATAATATTATAACAACTAGAATAAAATAATGAACACAACACGCATCCGTTGATTTTTTTTATGGTACTGTTTAACGATCTTCATGATTTGTGCAGTTCAGCAGGTGCAACATTCACGCGGACCGCGGATTTTGCGTTCGGTTTATCTTAATCCGCATATAAGCGGAAAGTATGAGTGCGCATGCTCCAAATATCTCCGCCGATTACTATGATCGCAAATCCGAACTCAACCTCAGAAACTCGGGAGGAGCTGTGGCTCCACCGTGTGAGTGACGTACGAGTAATGCGAATGAGTTTGATCAGTTTATGGCGAGCAAGCCAGACAGGTGGCCGTTAACAAAATGTTTCTTTGTCTGCTCTGACTACACGGCCACAGTCTCAGTGCAAACCTTTGTCTGCTCTGACTACACAGTCACAGTCTCAGTGCAAACCTTTGTCTGCTCTGACTACACAGTCACAGTCTCAGTGCAAACCTTTGTCTGCTCTGACTACACAGTCACAGTCTCAGTGCAAACCTTTGTCTGCTCTGACTACACGGTCACAGTCTCAGTGCAAACCTTTGTCTGCTCTGACTACACAGTCACAGTCTCAGTGCAAACCTTTGTCTGCTCTGACTACACGGTCACAGTCTCAGTGCAAACCTTTGTCTGCTCTGACTACACAGTCACAGTCTCAGTGCAAACCTTTGTCTGCACTGACTACACGGTCACAGTCTCAGTGCAAACCTTTGTCTGCTCTGACTACACAGTCACAGTCTCAGTGCAAACCTTTGTCTGCTCTGACTACACAGTCACAGTCCCAGTGCAAACCTTTGTCTGCTCTGACTACACAGTCACAGTCCCAGTGCAAACCTTTGTCTGCTCTGACTACACAGTCACAGTCTCAGTGCAAACCTTTGTCTGCTCTGACTACACAGTCACAGTCTCAGTGCAAACCTTTGTCTGCTCTGACTACACAGTCACAGTCTCAGTGCAAACCTTTGTCTGCTCTGACTACACGGTCACAGTCTCAGTGCAAACCTTTGTCTGCTCTGACTACACGGTCACAGTCTCAGTGCAAACCTTTGTCTGGTCTGACTACACAGTCACAGTCTCAGTGCAAACCTTTGTCTGCTCTGACTACACAGTCACAGTCTCAGTGCAAACCTTTGTCTACTCTGACTACACGGTCACAGTCTCAGTGCAAACCTTTGTCTGCTCTGACTACACGGTCACAGTCTCAGTGCAAACCTTTGTCTGCTCTGACTACACGGTCACAGTCTCAGTGCAAACCTTTGTCTACTCTGACTACACAGTCACAGTCTCAGTGCAAACATTTGTCTGCTCTGACTGCACAGTCACAGTCTCAGTGCAAACCTTTGTCTGCTCTGACTAGACGGTCACAGTCTCAGTGCAAACCTTTGTCTGCTCTGACTACACAGTCACAGTCTCAGTGCAAACCTTTGTCTGCTCTGACTACACAGTCACAGTCTCAGTGCAAACCTTTGTCTGCTCTGACTACACAGTCACAGTCTCACTGCAAACCTTTGTCTGCTCTGACTACACGGTCACAGTCTCAGTGCAAACCTTTGTCTGCTCTGACTACACGGTCACAGTCTCAGTGCAAACCTTTGTCTGCTCTGACTACACGGTCACAGTCTCAGTGCAAACCTTTGTCTACTCTGACTACACAGTCACAGTCTCAGTGCAAACCTTTGTCTGCTCTGACTGCACAGTCACAGTCTCAGTGCAAACCTTTGTCTGCTCTGACTAGACGGTCACAGTCTCAGTGCAAACCTTTGTCTGCTCTGACTACACAGTCACAGTCTCAGTGCAAACCTTTGTCTGCTCTGACTACACAGTCACAGTCTCAGTGCAAACCTTTGTCTGCTCTGACTACACAGTCACAGTCTCAGTGCAAACCTTTGTCTGCTCTGACTACACGGTCACAGTCTCAGTGCAAACCTTTGTCTGCTCTGACTACACAGTCACAGTCTCAGTGCAAACCTTTGTCTGCTCTGACTACACAGTCACAGTCTCAGTGCAAACCTTTGTCTGCTCTGACTACACGGTCACAGTCTCAGTGCAAACCTTTGTCTGCTCTGACTACACGGTCACAGTCTCAGTGCAAACCTTTGTCTACTCTGACTACACAGTCACAGTCTCAGTGCAAACCTTTGTCTGCTCTGACTACACAGTCACAGTCTCAGTGCAAACCTTTGTCTGCTCTGACTACACAGTCACAGTCTCAGTGCAAACCTTTGTCTGCTCTGACTACACAGTCACAGTCTCAGTGCAAACCTTTGTCTGCTCTGACTACACAGTCACAGTCTCAGTGCAAACCTTTGTCTACTCTGACTACACGGTCACAGTCTCAGTGCAAACCTTTGTCTGCTCTGACTACACAGTCACAGTCTCAGTGCAAACCTTTGTCTGCTCTGACTACGCAGTCACAGTCTCAGTGCAAACCTTTTTCTGCTCTGACTACACAGTCACAGTCTCAGTGCAAACCTTTGTCTGCTCTGACTACACGGTCACAGTCTCAGTGCAAAGCTTTGTCTGCTCTGACTACACGGTCACAGTCTCAGTGCAAACCTTTGTCTACTCTGACTACACGGTCACAGTCTCAGTGCAAACCTTTGTCTGCTCTGACTACACGGTCACAGTCTCAGTGCAAACCTTTGTCTGCTCTGACTACACGGTCACAGTCTCAGTGCAAACCTTTGTCTGCTCTGACTACACGGTCACAGTCTCAGTGCAAACCTTTGTCTACTCTGACTACACGGTCACAGTCTCAGTGCAAACCTTTGTCTGCTCTGACTACAGTCACAGTCTCAGTGCAAAACTCCTTGGAGCCTGATCTCTCCTGTCAGCGTGATAGCCATTGTCTTGCCAGCTCTTTCCGCCGCAGCCAGGCAACAGATCCGTTAAATGTTACGTCCAACCGCCAAGTCCGCTACGCTGGGGAACAAAGCAAGCTTCTGAACGATCTCCTTAGTTTTTCTCTTTAATAGAGATTGGTTTTAATAATGTCGCTGAGGAAATTCACAAAGTCACGTGGTTGTTAATTATGAGCCATTCACACCGCCGCTGGCTGCAAGGCATTGTGTTTGGCACATTATTGATCTAATATGCAAAGCAGAACAGGCGGCCAGGTCCGTTACTGGTGCGGTTGGAGTACTCGTAGTTCAAACCATATTAGCTATTATATTACACTATTATTATATGAGTGACGCATCAACCACAAGACACCATTACTTCTAGTGTGAAGGATGATGGTGGAATCGAACATTCGTTGTGAAATTGGTTATCAAGAACCCAGAATAAGGTAAATACCTGACAAGGCACATATAATCTCGCTCATACTGATATATACCAAGATTGAAGGATTTTTTTGCACAAGATAAGGTTTCATTACCAAAATTTTGATGTATGATAGCTCCACAACTATGCAATAGTCACTTGCAATGACACATCGTCACTTGCAATGACACATCGTCACTTGCAATGACACATCGTCACTTGCAATGACACATCGTCACTTGCAATGACACGTCGTCACTTGCAATGACACATCGTCACTTGCAATGACACATCGTCACTTGCAATGACACATCGTCACTTGCAATGACACATCGTCACTTGCAATGACACGTCGTCACTTGCAATGACACATCGTCACTTGCAATGACATATCGTCACTCTCAATGACACATCGTCACTTGCAATGACACATCGTCACTTTCAATGACACATCGTCACTTGCAATGACACATCGTCACTTGCAATGACACATCGTCACTTGCAATGACATATCGTCACTCTCAATGACACATCGTCACTTGCAATGACACATCGTCACTTGCAATGACACATCGTCACTTGCAATGACACATCGTCACTTGCAATGACACGTCGTCACTTGCAATGACACGTCGTCACTTGCAATGACACATCGTCACTTGCAATGACACATCGTCACTTGCAATGACACATCGTCACTTGCAATGACACGTCGTCACTTGCAATGACACATCGTCACTTGCAATGACACATCGTCACTTGCAATGACACATCGTCACTTGCAATGACACATCGTCACTTGCAATGACATATCGTCACTCTCAATGACACGTCGTCACTTGCAATGACACATCAACAGCCTGAGGTGGGAGTGCGTGGGAGAGAAGTCTGACATATCGCATTCCTTCTTTGTTGTGTGTGTGGTATTTGTAGTGTAGGCGAGCAAAGGATTGACGGTCGGTCTTTCTTTGGTTGACAGCGCCTTGCGCGACGCGTGCCTCAGTCAATGACCTGGCACCCACCGCCGCTATGATGTCACTGTGGGGCACACATCGCCGCTATGATGTCACTGTGGGGCACACACCGCCGCTATGACGTCACTGTGGGGCACACTCCGCCGCTATGACCTCACTGTGGGGCACACACCGCCGCTATGACGTCACTGTGGGGCACACACCGCCGCTATGACGTCACTGTGTGGCACACACCGCCGCTATGACCTCACTGTGGGGCACACACAGCCAGCGGCTGGTCGTCATGACAACCTGCGACAGTGGGAATGAATCTATTCACGGCTAACGGACAATTCTTCCCGCCAGCTGCAGCGGGAAATAGGTCTTTGTTGTCTTTTTCAATGACCTGGCAGAAGTTATTATTTATAGAAAATTTAACCTTCGTATACAATTTATTGTTCCATGCTTCTCTTCTTGTCTACGTGCTAATCATGCGGGATATCCAGTATGGCATATGAAAGGCGTGAAGGCGATTCGGAGTAATCATACAACAGTGACATGGAAAAGGTGTTCGTTGCTATGGCGCGTACTTCGTAACAGGTGTGAAGTGCCAAGGTTAGAAGCTAGGGTCAGAGGTTGGGTGCGAGGCTGGGCGAGAGGCAGGGTGAGCGGCTAGGGTGAGAGGCTAGGTCCTGTGGCTGGGTCAGAAGCTGGGTCAGAGGCTGGTTTAGAGGCTGAGAGGCTGGGTGAGAGGCTATTTAACGAACCATAACGACTTTAGCGGTCGTCCCACGTGTCACCCGCATTAGAACAGTGCATTTACTGAATACTGGGAAAAAAGTGAACATTTGAAACTATTCATTAAAAAGCACGATTGACATTTTAATATACAGTCAGGTAAATCTGTGTAACCGCTGGCGTGAAGGATGCAAGTAGATCATCTTTCCATCCCCACCCCCAGCCTATTACTGGCTGATGTGAACTTTGTGTCACGTTATTAGGCATATTATCGCCCACCGGTGGTAAATAAACGGCCTATGGCATGTTTTCATGGAACGAATTATAATTGGAATTCACAATTCTTGTCATTTTAATTGCCATCTGAGATGAAATCTCGCCCATCATCTCGCGCGTCCTCACGTCAATTTAACGCAGCGGGATTATGTCGCCGAGTAGCCATGCATAATATGTATAGGTGTCACATAATTGGCGAGCGAAGTCTAGAGATCCAAGATTAAAACTTTGCATGTAGCATTTTTTCCCAAGAAATATTTAATAGTGTTTTCGATGCACCTGAATAATGTATTTGGATTCTTATCAAATATATTGTAGGACCTGATTAAGTATTTTTGGTGGGTCAGGGCCCTTGTAATTCTAGTACTAAAGGCCATTGTCAAAAATCAAATATTGTTATTGCTTGATACCTTTAATATTAATGTTCTTTTACCAGATTGGAACATCTCATAAGAAAAATGTGTTGATAAATTCTCTATATACCATTGCGTTCCATATGTTGGCTTCTGGAACATAAAGGTGGCGTGGCGGCGGTGGGGTGGGGGGGGGGGGGTGAGGGCAAGGGGTATTTGCGTTCCTCGGGATTGGGCTTTTCATTTCACCCTAAACCGAGAATGAGGAAAATAATTCTTCGCGAACTGAGAATGGAGTATTAGCCGACCGCCGTGATCAAGAATTTTCATTCATTGTGAACTGGAAATTTTAATATTAAATAACCGTGTATTGGGAAATCGTCAATTTAGTGTCGTGTATCCGCCATTCCATTGCATGCGGACAGTTCTGCTTTAAATTCATCGTGACCAGGGAATAAAGAAATTTATTCTTCGTTATCTGGGAACCCGACCCACCTTGCCCCCCCCCCTCCCCCCACCCACCTCAAAGGTAGACATATGATAACCACGTTAATAACCACACGTATTAGATCTACGGCCAAGAATCAGAATCAGAATCGTTTTATTGGGTCAAGCATACATGACAAAACAAACAGAAAAAAATAAGAAGAAAATCAGACACACTGTTGTAATGCATAAACACGGAGAAAGTAGACAGGGTTGCTTGACCGAGGAGACTCACATTAAGACTGCTGGGCAGTCGCTAGCATGTGAGGCACCTCGAATTACACAGACGATCCACAGCAACAACAAAAAAAGAAGCTAAGGACCTATCCCATACGTACGTGACAAACATAGCAATATTGGGCTTCACAAGATTCCTTATAACCGCTTAATAAATGGTCCTCCATATGAAGCGCATAACTTTTCAGCGAATGTGTGGTTGCTTTGGCAATAACATGCGGAGGAGTGTTGTTTAAGTGATGGATGAGACCATGTCTTAATGTAAGTTGACAGAATTTGTGTTTGGTATTCGAGATACGAAAAGTGATCCATATCAAACCATGAGTACCATCAGTACCTTTTCAAGAAAATATTTTGAAAGGTGCGTTTTCCTGTATGGTGTATGAACAAATCTAAGAACAATTATAATAGTAAAGAAGAATATTTAATGAAAACATAAAATGCTGACCCTACTTTGTCTAATTTAGACAAAATAGTCACAATTAGGTTTGCAAATGTATTTAATTCATATAATGGCAATGAGTTTATTAAATTATTATTCATTTCGGAAAGTAATTTATAATAAATGAAATACAATTACATGTTTTACTAGAGAATAAACATATAACATTTATTAGAGATAGACAACATGAATTTTTTTAATTTTTTTTTTGTCGCTAATCAATTTGATTTCTCTTATTATAAAAATTGCGTTCACACACCAGAAATAACTCATCCTCTCACTAAATCTCATTAAAATCCCTTTTTCTGCCGCGAATCATTCTAGAATACATGCATTTGATTAAAATGCACAGGGCGGCGAAAACAGTACAGTAATACACAGACAGGGTGGAACGTGTTATAGTCAGGAATGAGTTAACAGCACGGAAGACAATACGCCAATATTGGTACAAACTTCTTTTTTTTTTTTTCTTCTTTTTTGAAGAAATATTACAATTTAGATTTAGGAGTTTATCAAATTGTTACTTTTTCCAAATCTGTATGCATAGCTTGCACATCGTGTAATAATAATTTAATTGGTACATTTCATAAAGTAATTACGATAAGTCATTTATACCCCTTATCAAACATTAATAGATAAACATACAGACTAGCCCTCTGCACAATGCATACAATTATCAGTCAGTGAAACCTTAAGCAAAGTAGACTCATTGTAGTCAATACAATGGCACACAATATCAGTAAATCTCTTGCATCAAGTGAGTAAAACTTATGCTAGTCACTATGGTGGTTCCTAAAAGTGGGGAGCTTTGTCATCGTCATTAAACAACAGTCCGTTCGTCTGCGAAAGACGATAGATTTGCAGCTTTGTTTGGTTTAAGTTATACGATTCGTAACGCGGCATTTACGCTTATGACTGAGTAAGCCTATCTGTGATCGACAGAGCTTTCCGCAGTCATCGCAACGGTGACCTGTCGATAGATCTTGGTTTGTGCTCGCTGGTGGATGCCTAGATTGGCGTTTCAAGTCCAGTTTCACAAACCATAGCGAGTCGTGGTGGGCCATTCCGTCACGCACGACACGTGCCCATCCTCTCCTTTGGGATGCCAGATCCTCCCAAGAATCTGGATCAATGCCGAAAGCCTTCATGTCATCCTTGAACCTAAGCTTTGGCAGTCCAGTTGGCCTTTTGCCGTCGACGAGTTCACCGTATAGCACATCCTTGGGAATGCGTTCATCTTGCATCCGATGAACGTTCCCAAGCCAACGTAGACGACTTTGCTTCACAAGAGCAAGAATGCCGTGTAGGTTGTCCCTGGCTAACACTTCAGCATTCATGACCTTGTCTTGCCAATATATGCCTAAAATGATTCGCAGGCAACGAAAATAAAAGTTATTCAATTTAATTTCTTGGCTACAATACCTAGTCCACGTTTCACTGCCATACAAGCTACTTAGAACGCACGCCCTGTAGATTAGCATTTTGGTGCGAATGGTAAGTTTTGAATTACGTCAAGCACGTTTGTTTAAGCTACCAAACATGGTGGCTGCCTTCCCGATTCGAATATTTATTTCCTCGTCCAGGGATAGATTATCCGTTACGATACTTCCCAGGTAACAAAACTTATTAACCACCTCTAAAGGCATGTTGTTAAGGGTAATCACTGGCGGTGTGATAGCCCCTTGGCTCAGCACGACTGTTTGTTTAACACTAATAGTCAAAGCAAATAAAGTACACGCATTTGAGAGCCGATCCATGAGTCTCTGTAGCTGGCTTTCTGAGTGCGCAACCAACGCTGCGTCGTCAGCGAATAGCAGTTCTCTTATTAGGGAGCGCCTCCGCTTGGACTTAGCGCGCAATCTTGAAAGGTTGTACAGCTTCCCATCAGATCTGGTGTGCAAGTAAACACCATCCGCCTCCTCATTAAATGCGTGAGAAAAAAGCATAGAGAAGAAGATGCCAAATAAAGTTGGCGCAATAACACCACCCTGCTTCACGCCATTTCTGACTTGGAAGATCTCGGACGTTGCTCCGTCGAACTGTACTGTGCTGAACGGGTGTTCATGCAAGGAGTGGATAAGGTTAAGTAGTCTGCGGGGGCAGCCAATAGACTCCAAGATTTTGTACAAGCCAGATCTGCTGACAGTATCAAAAGCCTTAGTAAGATCAACAAAAGCAAGGTAGAAGAGCTCGTTTTGTTCTCTACATTTCTCTTAAAGTTGACGCAACGAAAATATCATGTGAACAGTCGATCGTCCGGATCTGAATCCACACTGCGCTTCCGGATATATTCTATTAGCAAGGAGTTGCAGCCTCTTTAAGGCAATTCTGGCGAAGAGCTTAAAAATAACACTTCAGAGTGATATTCCGCGGTAATTGTTACAATCACCCCGGGTCCCCTGATATGGAGAATACCGACTTGTTTTATCGACGTTGATTGAAATACAACTGATGTTTTCACATAAATTGGCTTTGTTAAACTGAACAAGGCAAATAATTTAATACATTAACCTGAGCCTTGAAATGTTGAATGTCATGTTAGCCAGAAACGATGGGCTGGGAATTTATATCCTTACTCAATAACAGTCCATAATCATGTCAGTCTATGCTATTGTGTAAGTTTCCATGGTCAATTGTATGTGAATGGCACTGTGAAGTCCACAGATTTCTTAATTTGTCTCAACCACTTTAAAAAAGTGTTTGTCAATCAGGTTTTCGTTTTCAAGATTGTCTTTACAATAGAGTTTTTTAAAAATATATTTATCTTTCAAGGTGAAGATCATGAAAGGGATTCAATTTCATTTTTTTCATTTTTTTTTATTAATGACGTTTTTCTGCACATTTTTGGCTTTTTTTTTCTTACAAAGATCTTTCTCATAAAAATGGCTCCTCCTATTTGGTTGACTTTTGTTAATTGCCTTTAAAGTACACAGAATGAGATTTTTTCGCACAACCATTTTTATTTAAAAACTAAATGTCCCCAATGTTTTTGGTTTTTTCCTGAACCATCTTATTTGTTCTAGACTAAATTGTTTCTTGATCCATCAGTGTTTTCTTCCAACATTTTGTAGATGGAAGAAATTGTTATGTGTGTAGGACTATACGTCAGTTTGTGGCCACACTGGCTTTCCATACTTGACGCTCGAGACTGAGTTGTCGTTTTTCGAAGATGATATAATGACTTAATGTATAATGTCGTAGAAACATTCGCCAACTCGGTTGTTTTAATTTTAATTCAGCTTAAATTTAAGCCAATCATAGTTCACCAAAAAAAAAGGAATTCGGCATAGCCCAAAAAATCGGTAAACGACGTAAGAGACCGGTGTTATCGCCCAGTTTTTTAATCGCAGTTATATATAATTTTTTTAAAAAAAAACATTGTTTTAAATATTGTAGGCCTACGTGTATGTGTTGCTATAGGGGCTCCGGGGGTGCGGGACCCGGGGGAGTGCGGGGCCCATGGTGCGGGGCCCATGGTGCGGGACCCGGGGGGTGCGGGACCCGGGGGAGTGCGGGGCCCATGGTGCGGGGCCCATGGTGCGGGACCCGGGGGGTGCGGGACCCGGGGGAGTGCGGGACCCGGGGGAGTGCGGGGCCCATGGTGCGGGACCCGGGGGGTGCGGGGCCCGGGGGAGTGCGGGGCCCATGGTGCGGGACCCGGGGGAGTGCGGGGCCCGGGGGAGTGCGGGGCCCATGGTGTGGGGTCATATTATCGCCTTATTATGTTTTTCATCTTTTTAATGAGGACTATCTACGACAATCATAATGTCAGTTGGTCTAGTTTTTGTAGTTTTCTTTTAAATTGATCTTTTTCCTGGTCGTCTCTTACATATTGTATACAGTTCATCAAGTAACTTAGTAACTTAAGATTTACAAGCCCTACTGTTGTTCTCTGGTTGTCATTCGCGTGTTTCAGTGTCTTTAGAATATCATTTAGATATAAAAAGTACAAAGTCGTGTTTGTTAGGACCATATTTTGAAAAATAAATAATCTAAGCCGTCAAGGTCACACGGATAGTAGCTTAATTGGTAGCAGGTTGATAACTTGACACCATGAGGAGTGGTCAGGTGGGTGGGTGGTATCACAATCAAGGTCGGAGTTGTGGGAGTGTTTCTATCCACCATCTCCCAAATTGACCTCTTCACCCATGTCTCCCCGCCTCGACGCCAGGGTGATGCGAGGGTGATACGACAAGCGTAGGGAGACACCCGTCACCCCCATGCACTCTGCTCGTCCTTACCTGGTCTGGTCGCCACGCCTCAGCATTGCCTCCACCTCCACTCTCAACTGGAAGTGACCGCTTGCCGGCAGGACACAGGGTGAGTATGTGAGCCTGCTGAGGTCAGGGGTGGGCGCTGGAGTCGTGAGTTGCGGGTGGGGCGTGAAGTGGAGAGGAGGGAGGGAGAGGGGGAGGCGAAATGACGAGCGACCCCGTCTTGATGATAATATACCATTGGAAGCCCGCTAGAAGGCGCCACTGTAGCGAGCTGTGCAAGTGAGGCTTCCGTTTTGCGCGGAGAGTGGCACTGACCTCACCCAGAGCTGCTATTAAGTCAGGAAATTATGTCCTACACTAAAGGCTATTTATATTCATGAGGTGGGCAAGGCTGCATGTGTGCAGGGTTAATGCTACTGTTGCCCTGCTACATACGCCTATCCATGACAAAGATGTTTCTCGCTGCCCCCGCTAGGGGTCGCCAGCTGACGGGAGCGACGTCTGGTGGCCGGAGATCAAAGCCGACAGTGACATGACGGTCAAATTGAGGTAGAAACACAGGACAAAAAAAAAACACTCGTCTCACTACTGTGGGGGCATCCGTCGATACTACAAGGCCCGAAAGACGTCGTTCTCGGCCACAAGTGTCGTCTAGGGTCAACGTGTTTGATTCCCGGCCACTTTGATGGCCGCGTTACCAGCTCTGGAAGCCGTTATATCCCCTTTGCCAATCTCCAACCGGCGCCCCCTATCGTGTGCTCTCTTCGAGTTCGCAGCACGCGAATATACATCCACAGTGCGCACTTTAGGAATAACCTGTCATCTTAATTAAAGCAGCGTAACGTTGGCTCAATCATAACCATATAGATCTCTATATGTGTCTGGGGTAGGCCTATATGATATGAATTTTTGAATTAAAATAATGAAATTTGTTCAATAATATTATAAATATATTTTTCCGGGCATCATCACTTTTGTATAGTTATTAAGAGAGGTGAGCATTCACATGTTTTGTATGTTGTTAAACCAATAAAACATGAATAGCACGTAAGCTGCACTTCACATCCTTCGTATTATGTCTGTTATGGTGTGCGCCATGAGAGAAGAAAAAAAACACAGTAAAACCCAAAAGCAAAAATACACTAGTTAGATATTATTTGCCACATTTTTATTATGTATTCGGGATATAACAAGACAACATAATATAGCATAGATCTAAAGCTTTGAATAATTTTACAACATTAAGTGTGGAGGTATCCCGAAAATACAGTACAACCAACGACTATTTCCTGGGATTTTAAACAATCAATTACCAATTGTCAAGTTGCAAATTAAAGTATATTTTTTTATATTACCAATTATCGCCCCTGTTTTAATGCAAGTAATGTTCAAACCAACTACACTCCACTGTCGCTAAAATTATCCGTGCCTTTGCGTACAATGTTTCCGCATAGCTCACGTATTACTCACGTCTGGCATTTACTACTGTAATCCAGTTTGTGGCCCCTAATATGGAAGATTGAAATGTGTATCTTACGCGAAACCGCGGAAACCTTGACGACCTAAATGGCGTCATTTTGGCCCATCAAGGAGAGAACGATGTCCAAGTGGTGAGGGAAGGTCAGAAGATTTATTTCCTGCTTCGTGGGCCTTTTGGCGTGGCGTAAAGATTCGCCTGCGCACATTCAAGTCCTGCTTGATCAAGGCGCGAAGAGTGGGACTATTATATATGAAAACAACATGGCGACTGGTTAACGACAGACCTTCAAGTGTTAGATTTCTCAATCGGACCACTTGGTGCTCACTTTGATCCATCAATACTACAATTACGACATTTTGCATTAAATTGTTCGAAACTGTACGTAACCGCGAACGCAAACACTTGAGTCCTGACAGTTTCTTGTCACGCGTTTGGGGGTCAGCTTCATCTTATATGTATTCATGGGAAGTAAACAGGGTGCAACAGGTAATGGCGGTGGCTGCAGTTCTCTAGGTCAGGCTGCAGGGAAGCGGCCGGTGGGAGGGCGGGGCCGGGGCGGGGCGGGGCGTGGGAGGGGGCGTGAACGGAGGGGAGGAGCTTCGGCGTCGGCGGGGGGAGGGAATGGGGCGGTGGGGGACCGGGCGGGGGAGGGCGGGGCCGGGG
>OZ025251.1:45464076-45499586 GCA_964019135.1 Arenicola marina
TCCCTGGAGTGTATATCGTTCCTGTGTTTTATCTCATATTCGATCACCCGCCTGGGGGCGCTGCGATCACCCACCGGGGGCGCTGCGATCACCCGCCGGGAGGCGCTGCGATCACCCGCACGGGGGCGCTGCGAGCACCCGCCCGGGGGCGCTGCGATCACCCACCGGGGGCGCTGCGATCACCTGCCGGGAGGCGCTGCGATCACCCGCACGGGGGCGCTGCGATCACCCGCACGGGGGCGCTGCGATCACCCGCACGAGGGCGCTGCGATCACACGCACGAGAGCGTTACATGCTCCCGCACGGGGGCGCTGCGAGCACCCACCCGGGCGCGCTGCGAGCACCCACCCGGGCGCGCTGCGATCACCCGCACGGGGGCACTGCGAGCACCCACCCGGGGGCGCTGCGATCACCCGCACGGGGGCGCTGCAATCACCCGCACGGAGTGCTGCAATCACCCGCACGGGGGCGCTGCGAGCACCCACCCGGGGGCGCTGCGATCACCCGCCGGGGGGCGCTGCGATCACCCGCACGGGGGCGCTGCGATCACTCGCACGAGAGCGCTGCGACCCCCCGCACGGGGGCGCTGCGATCACCCGCACGGGGGCGCTGCGATCACCCGCACGGGGGCGCTGCGATCACCCGCACGGGGGCGCTGCGACACTCGTTCACCGTGAGAAAGAAATAAGTTGTCAGCGGGTGACGTAATCTACCACCACAACCCGTATATACCTGACACCACCCTTATCAGTTCCAGTTTTTCTGTCAACCCTCACAACCGCGGCGCATGTAGGCAGTGGCGCATGCGCAACGTCTAATCCTTGAGGCCTTGTCTAATCAGCTCATCCCTGGGGTGCCACCTCACGGGTTTAGTTACCGGAAGGCTTTCTTCGACAAACCGGAAGAAACTAGAGATTCCGCGCGGCATCTCCGCGAGGCGGAGCCGCGTTAGCCACTTACGTATTTAAGTATATATTATCACGAGCCCGATGGAAGCCTGCAAACCGACCCAGCCCCGCCCCAATATCGCTCATTCTTTGTTCTCAACTCGACACGTCAGGAAGCCCAGCCCGTAGGCCCCTCCCCTCCCCACCGCGCTATGGCATTACTGCCCATCCCCATGCCAGCGGCGCCGCCTGGCGATGAAGATTTACCTCGTATGGACGTGAGGTCAAGTGAATCCGGAGCGGGAGGAGGAGGGGGCGCGGGGGTACTAAACAGTGACACATGGCGGGGGGCACGGCGGCATAGGGCGGAGAGGGCATGGCAGGGGAGGGGGTACCGAACAGCAGTGACACATGGCGGAATAGGGCAGAGAGGGCAGGGGAGGGGAGGGGGTACTGAACAGGAGTGATATGGCGGCGAGGTTGGTGGCCAGGTGAGACGGCTCAGTGAAGACACGAAATTTTCTTTTTAGATCCCGATTCGCGACAAGTGTCCGTAACCATGGTAACACTCCGGGCAGGTGGTGTCAGTAGCCATGGTAACACCCCGGTCATGCGGTGTCGGTAGCCTTGGTAACTTCCCAGCGGTGACGCGGTTTAGCAGAACAGGCTCCGTCCGTGGCCATGATAACACTAGTACTGGTGGCGGCCCCTCTGGTGGCGCCCCCTGTAATGAGATGTTGTCCGCCAGGGGGCGACAGACCCGGAGAGTTCCATAAAGAGGGGAGGTCGTTAATCAATCACAGAGTACAGAGCAGTCGGCGGTAGCAGCCCCAGCCAGCCACTGACCTGACCGTGGCCACCAATGCTGGCAATCACCAGGGAGCCCCCACCCCCCACCCCCACCCCCACCCCCCACACACACACACATCGCCCCCATCCCCCCCTCCTCCCCGCCCGCCCTGTCCTCTACTGTAATCCCTGCGCAAGTCCCCACCCACCATCAGCCACACCATCAGCTACTCCACCCCTGCCCCCCTCCCGCCTCCCCCCCTCCTCCCTCCTCATCCTGCCCCCCCCCCCCCCACTCACCATGTCCCCTTCTTTCCTCCCTGTGGTCAGTACTTCAGGTGTTTACCAATTAGGACTTGGGTCACCCGAAGATAACATGATGTCAAAGCCAGTCTGCCGAGGATTGGGGTGGGGGCTGGTGGGGGGGAGGAGGGGGGGGTAGTGCGGGGGAGTAGGGCATGCGGGGCGGGGAGAGTGGAGGAGAGCTGGACGGTGCGGCGGGTGCAAGACATATTAGAAATGTCAGAAGAGGGAGGGTAGCCGCCAGAAGGAACGCGAATGGCGTCTGATCAAGGAGTGACGACTTCCCGGGCTCCACGGATTCTAGCACGTGACCCGTCGAGCGCTGAAAGACGACCGCCATTATGAAACATGGCGGCCGGTCTTCATGTGTGCCACCCATTCCGTCACTTCATTAAATCACTTTCCTTCTTTCTTGTACTTTTCCTTCCTTTCGCTGAAGCGACGGAAGGCGGTCCTACGTAGGAACCGAGAGGAGCTACCCCTCATCCAGGCCGGACCCCCACACCGCACCCCCACATCCCACCCTCACACCCCATCCCTCAGCGCCCACCCCCACGCCCCAATCCCAAACCCCATCCCTCACCTCCCACCTCCCACCCTCATCCCTCACCTCCCACCCCACGCCCCCACCCCATCCCTCACACCCCCCAGCCACCCTACTCCCCACAGGCCACCACACACCACCACCCTGACGCCCACGCCGCCTTCCCATCATGGGGAACTCCAAAATGATGTGCCCCCCCCCCCAACCCCTCAGCGGCCACCCCTTGTAACGCTGAAACTTATTATCTAAGCCTTCGCTACAATTGTAGCAAAACAACCCTGGTTCTTCAGCCTGATCACCCTGGTATGTCTCACAACGCCTCAAGCCAAGTCCCATCGGTGGCCTGTCATCGCCAGAACTACTTTTTTTCTCCACTTCGCAGAGGAGAGATAGCGTCTCAAGTTATTCAATTAAATCGCAGGCTTAAGGATCCACCCACGATTGTGTGTGTTATAATATTTTTTGGCTGTACATCTCCGCAACATCAGGGTATGACGAGTGCAGACCATCTGGCAAACCATGAATTTCGCGGAGGCATCTTATAATTTTCTCTGGCGCAAAGAAGGCGGAAGCTGGATAGTAATGTGACAGAAGCTGGCTACTAAGTCGCCCCTTGATGCTGTCTGAGACCGTTATCGTGGCGGAGGATGGCCCGTCCCCGTTCACCCCCAGTCACCGTCCCGTCACAGATTGCCCTTCCAATCTCCACCCCATCACCCGCCACCGTTCACCCCCAGTCACCGTCCCGCCACAGATTGCCCTTCCAATCTCCACCCCATTACCCGCCTACGGTCCACCCCCAGTCACCGTCCCGGCACAGATTGCCCTTCCAATCTCCACCCCATTACCCGCCTACGGTCCACCCCCAGTCACCGTCCCGGCACGGATTGCCCTTCCAATCTCCACCCCATCACCCGCCACCGTTCAGTCACCTTCCCGTCACAGATTGCCCTTAAAATCTCCCCTCCACCCCCCCCCCCTAAGCTCACCGCTACCATCACCTGTCATCCCTCCCCCGTCCAACCTCCCCCTATGTCGCCTGCCTGGCTAGGAACCCGTTACTTACGCCGACTTTACTATGGAACCTCAAAAATTGATGACGCAATCATTAAACAAAAAACTCAAATCGGAATAAATTGAAGAAAAAAACCCAAAGTCACAGCGTGGACATCAAAGGGGTGCATACCTACAAAATGGAGGTGGTTAAAACGTGGCCCCCGCGTGGATATTGCTGGAATAGTGCGCTGAGCGCCACCAAGCGTGGGGAGATCACACCAGAGCGCCATGAAGTTGATGGCGGGACGCCGCCAACGCCGTCAAAAGGTTGCCATGGTGACATGAGTCGGAAGTGATGGAAGTCCTCAAATGCTCGCTTCAGTCGGCGTCTAATGAAAAGCGTCTAGGTAGAGAGTCCCCCCCCCCCCCCCCACATACCCCGGTGGTTCACGCTGAATAAGCCACTGCATTGTCTTTATCACATAAAGAAGACATTTCTTCACGGGCGCCGGCGACAGTGGCGACACAGTCGGCGAGCGTCATGTCGCTAGCCGCACCAGGGCGCCATTTGCAAGCGGAAGTTGTTGCATGGTGACGTCGATGGCCGAAGCTAAAATACGGATCATTTCTGCAGCGGCATCATTACGTGATGCCATGGCGACCGTCACCTGATAACCAGCGGCCAACTAGGGAAAAAAGCCCCATTAAGATGGCGGTGAATGAGGCAAACAGGACGTGCGTCTAAAGACCGAGAAGCATGCTTCCGGCTGGGAACAGGATGAGACATCGCCATGGTAACGTACGTGGCCCATTGGTTACCGCTGAAACTAGAGGATGTCCATACCGATCGCGCGCTCTTAACCCCATCTGACGTCACAATGGTCCGTACCATCACTTCCGCTCTTGGGCCAGAGACTGTGGTCCCCATGGTTACATGGTGCGAAATCGTTTCACGGGCCTCCATTGAGTTGGACACAATGCACATTTCGATGTGGGTCTGAATTCGACGTCGTGTTCGCATGTTACATTCTACTCACCGCTCACAAATGTTACCCGCAATATAACTTTTTTATAATGTAATTTTATTCTTCCCTTTATTAAAAAAAATCATGTATGCGTCATTCGCGTAAGATTAGACACAATGGTACAGTTTACCCGGTAAGGTTAATAACATATTATGGTTAAATGTAAAACCTGATAATACAGTGGCGGAGTACAGGGGGTACAGGCAGAACGCCCCCCCCCCCTCCCCCCCCCCCCCGCTCCTTTGGCTTGAAAACAGGCCTAAAAAGGTACGTGTCCCCACCCCCTTTTCTCCGAAGAAGGGGACACGGGGACACATGCGCTATTTTTTCCCTACAGCGCCCCCCCCCAACCCGGGTAGCAAGTGTTTGACGGGATAGTACTTTACTCAATTGTGTCACCCGACCCCCCTCCTTTCTTAATGCCATGGATCTGCCGCTGTAATGTTAACGGTCGATTTGTTGTAAAATGTCACATTTGGCTGGGAAACCAGCCAATGAGAATCGATGTTTGACAAAGGTGAACACGTGACAAGGGCACACCTACTCACAAGGCCACCCTAACCTGACCCCCCCTCCACCCTCGGCCCTACCCCAACGCCCGTGTCGTGCATTGCGACGAGTAATGACGGGGGTGGGGCGACACCTGACGACGGTTTGAGGAGACACAATGGTGGAGAATGCGAGTGAACATGACCACGTGGCCAGACCTACACCCCCCGCCCCCCCTACTGGCGTCCGTCCCTTCTCCCCTTCTCTAGTCCATTCATCAGGGTAGACATGATAGAATTATTCATTCAACCGGCTGAAATGGTCTTGGTTAAATATTTTGTATTCAGCCGCTCCACAATGCCGCTCCACAATGCCACTCTACACTGACACACGGGCTGGGTAGGGTGGGGGCGCGAGGGGGACAGTACCCGATCTAATTCACCCTGTATGTGCGCGCAATGCCCGCTGGGAAAGGGGAACAAGCACCCATTAGGGGCGGGTCGCCTACACTCGCCTACCTACAGGGCTTCGGTGACACTCCTCGAATTCATACACGTACAGGTATATGCTTAGAGTGCGTGGCATTGATAGCCGCGTGTTATTGTGGGACCGGCAGGCGGGCTCGGGTCACCTTGAGCCGGCTCCAATCCCCGCACACCCTGACCAACCCACGAAGGTCACCCCACCGCCACACACCCTCTCACCGTCACACATCCATCCCCTCGCCGTCACAGAATGGCCTCCAGCCCAAAGACTCCTTAAAATATACTTCCTCGTTTCTTTACTACCCCATATTCCACCGCTGCCACCTTCTTTCACCGCATCTCGCACCTTTTCCACCGAGAGAGTCACAATCGTGTCACTAAATTGGCAAAATAACTGCATTAACTCATTCGCCCTGAAAGCGTGGCTTCAACTCCCGTCAAAAGGACGGGACAGGGCGTCTCTTAAATGAAGCTAATCACACTCGCAATTCACCATGTGACCAGCGCCATCTTGCTCTGTCACGTGGTCCTTTGGGTGTGGCCATCACCTGGAGACACGGTCATCATTCCCTCACGCCAGAACGCGTATCATCGTTAACACCTGGTCACTTTTTATTTAATTTTTCATATCAGTACAATAGACCGATCCAGGCTGTCAATTATTGACTGACGTCATTGTTGCTTTTATCCAATCATGTGGTGAAAAAAGGTCTTCCATGGGCGTTAGGTCGGGCAAAAGTCAGACAAACAAGTTGGACAAACAAGTCGGACAAACAAGTCGGACAAACAAGTCGGACAAACAAGTCGGACAAACAAGTCGGACAAACAAGTCGAACAAGAAAAGCAGCATGTTACTTTTTGTCAATTTCAGAGGTGAGTGCTTCTGACTTTTACCTACAATCAGCTATGATTGTCAGTTTCATACTCACGAGTAAGAACAAGGGACTCAGGTGTGGGCGGGGCTTAGTGTCGGAGCCTGGATCGGTCTATTGTAAAGCAAGTCTCATAAAATATGTTATTGGAAAAAAAAATACATGCCTTTATACGAATAGATCTACGAGGTTTACTTCTGGTACGTATCGCTCAACTCAGTTCCGGCATGACTCATCTGCCTCATTGCATTGCACATTGAATTCGATATGAGTGGCTTGCCATTGGTATTGGTTTTGATAACTATGTGAAACCCATTGCCAGGGTGGTATCTTGTAAGATCAGGAAGAGAACCAGCAGGCATGATCAGAAACGAGGCGTCAGTGTGTCAATCGATGTAAGAGACAGTATGGCTCGGAGTGTCAGAGTATGGCTCGGAGTGTCAGAGTATGGCTCGGCGTGTCAGAGTATGGCTCGGAGTGTCAGAGTATGGCTCGGCGTGTCAGAGTATGGCTCGGAGTGTCAGAGTATGGCTCGGCGTGTCAGAGTATGGCTCGGCGTGTCAGAGTATGGCTCGGAGTGTCAGAGTATGGCTCGGAGTGTCAGAGTATGGCTCGGCGTGTCAGAGTATGGCTCGGAGTGTCAGAGTATGGCTCGGCGTGTCAGAGTATGGCTCGGCGTGTCAGAGTATGGCTCGGAGTGTCAGAGTATGGCTCGGAGTGTCAGAGTATGGCTCGGCGTGTCAGAGTATGGCTCGGAGTGTCAGAGTATGGCTCGGCGTGTCAGAGTATGGCTCGGCGTGTCAGAGTATGGCTCGGAGTGTCAGAGTATGGCTCGGCGTGTCAGAGTATGGCTCGGAGTGTCAGAGTATGGTTCGGCGTGTCAGATTATGGCTCGAAGTGTCAGAGTATGGCTCGGAGTGTCAGAGTATGGCTCGGAGTGTCAGAGTATGGCTCGGAGTGTCAGAGTATGGCTCGGAGTGTCAGAGTATGGCTCGGAGTGTCAGAGTATGGCTCGGAGTGTAAGAGTATGGCTCGGAGTACCAGAGTATGGCTCGGCGTGTCAGAAACAGTACCATCATTAGGTAAATATCGTAAGGGGTGTATTTAGTGTTAATTTTCGCAGGCAGATTGTACTTTTTAATAAATATCCCAGGCAGATTGCATATGTGTTAAATATCGCAGGCACCTTGTATTTCTTGTTAAATATCGCAGACAGATTGTATTACTTGTTAAATATCGCAGGCACCTTGTATTTCTTGTTAAGTATCGCAGGCAGATTGCATTAATTGTTAAATATCGCAGGCACCTTGTATTTCTTTTCAAATATCGCAGGCAGAGTGTATTTTTTGTGAAATATCGCAGGCAGATTGCATTTCTTGTTAAATATCGCAGGCATGTTGCATTTCTTGTTAAATATCGCAGGCATATTGTATTTTTTGTTAAATATCGCAGGTAGATTGTACTTCTTGTTAAATATCACATGCAGATTGTATTACTTGTTAAATATCGCAGGCCGTTTGCCTTTCTTGTTAAATATCGCAGGCATATTTTATTTCTTGCTTCATATCGTAGGGCGCTTGCACGCATTGGTAAATATTGCGATTCTCATAGCGGAAAGCTCGCCAGCTCAACGAGTAAGGTTTAAGCGCGTTATGCCAGAAAAAAGTGGCGACACCAGATCGTTTTTTTTGTCATGAACATGTTTTCGGTCATTACTTTGGGGATTCGCGATATTATACACCTAACTGCAGGCACACAAACGACGGGCCGCGTATTTTATGCACCGTGCGTGTCTAGTATAATGAACATATCACCGCCGGTCTACCCTGAGAAACTGACCGTACTTCAAGTAGCTCAGACAAGTTAGTGAGATACTGTGAAACTTCGACTTTGTGACTTTATTTTGTCGGTCACGACACGATTAATGACGTCATCAAACTGCGCGCTGCCCCCAAGGAAGAGAACACAAAAAACATCGCAAGGTAAGAAAACTGCTCGCGAGATGGCGCCACTGGTCGTGTGGAGAAAAACCGCCATCAGTGCCACCAACAACAATAACATTTTATGGCTGTTTTCATGGTTCTGTTTTCATGGTTGGCAAACTAGACGGCGAGATGCAAATGCCAACTAAGTGTAAGTAAGTGATTGTGAAAGTTTGTCTGGGGCAGCGGGGGTAGTGGGTGGGGGGGGGGGAGACTGTTCGGCGCCGGATGACGTGTGGTTGCCATGCGACCCGGTAATGTCCCAGAGACCCATAACCCCCCGGCTGACCATGCTTGGAAGGCTTAATGAGGGCGGGTAGCGATGACCTGACCTTCCGTGCATTCATCTAACTCGCAGTCACCTATATTCTCCGGTTGTAACGATGGGACGCGGTATAAAGATAAATGTAAGTTGCGAGTAAAGTGCCTGATTAGGATATGATTTGATCATGTTTTATGCTTGTTTTCATCATGGTGTCCATGGCAGCAGGATGCTTACCAGTGCTGACGGGCGCAACGCCGTCAAATAGACCGTAATAAAACCAGATCCATTACTGCAATTTTTGTTTAACTATGCACAAAATAAAAGATCCGTATAGGTCTTA
Source organism: Arenicola marina (assembly GCA_964019135.1). Classification (NCBI taxonomy): domain Eukaryota; kingdom Metazoa; phylum Annelida; class Polychaeta; family Arenicolidae; genus Arenicola; species Arenicola marina. The sequence continues at coordinate 45,473,054 of OZ025251.1, forward strand.
ATTTGCCACACATAGAAATGTGATGTTCCCGATGGAAGTGACAGGTTTGATGGTTTAATGGTATCAGAAATTATTATTTCAGAAATTAAAAATAAATCAGAAGTACGCAGCTTTAGGATTCGGTCTCTCAACTTGTCATTTATATATATATACATATATATATATATTTCTTTTTTTATTATTCAGCGGCAATCCATATATATATTTACTTCATTTTTTTTCTTTAATGTAGTGTAGGTGTCTTGAGTTAGACGTTAATTGCTCTGATGCACGAGGTGTTGTTGCCATTGCAGGATAAGTTGCCATGTGTTAGCGATGGGTGCGAGTTAGCGCTAAACAGCATGGCATGTCAGCTGCCTTCTCAGCTGCAGAGAGGAAAATATTTAACGTCGTCATTTCTCATCTTCATCCATGTTTGTTTCGACCTCACACTCGTCGATGAAAACTGACAGAAAAATCGTGTGTATGTTTTGTATCGTGCTGGGTGAAGGGAAAGTCAAAACTAACAAGAAATTGTCGTCGTATAAGTGAAGGCAAAATTGCCATCGTACAAGTGCAGGCACAATTGTTATCGTACAAGTGAAGGCAAAATTGTCATCGTACAAGTGAAGGCAAAATTGTCATCGTACAAGTGAAGGCAAATATATCCGCATCGATGATAAGGATAACTGAGATAGCTTGGTCATTTGCGAAAGATTTAACTCGTTCTGTTTACAAGCGGGTCCAAACCTTGTAAAAAATGTAAAGCATGCATATCATGTAAAGAATGTATATCATGTAAAGAATGCATATCATGTAAAGAATGTCCATCATGTAAAGAATGTATATCAGAATGTATATCATGTAAAGAATGCATATCGTGTAAAGAATGCATATCATGTAACTAATGTATATCATGTAAAGAATGTATATCAGGTAAAGAATGCATATCATGTAAAGAATGCATATCATGTAAAGAATGTATATCATGTAAAGAATGTATATCATGCAAAAAATGTATATCATGTAAAGAATGTATATCATGTAAAGAATGCATATCATGTAAAGAATGTATATCATGTAAAGAATGTATATCATGTAAAGAATGTAATTCATGTAAAGAATGTATATCATGTAACTAATGTATATCATGTAAAGAATGCATATTATGTAAAGAATGTATATCATGTAAAGAATGTAGATCATGTAACTAATGTATATACTGTAACTAATGTATATCATGTAAAAAATGTAGATCAAGTAAAGAATGTGTATCATGTAAAGAATGTATATCATGTAAAGAATGTAGATCGTGTAAAGAATGTAGACCATGTAACTAATGTATATCATGTAAAGAATGTAGATCATGTAACTAATGTATATCATGTAAAGAATGTATATCATGTAAAGAATGTATATCATGTAAAGAATGTATATCATGTAAAGAATTTAAAGCCAACCAGAAAAGTTATATTCGCTATTTCGCACTGCGCGCCTTGGTTTCTGGTTACATTGAAACACCTGCACCTAAAGATACGTCTTGCCGGACAAGGCAAGGGAAGGGGTCTTATTATAAATATATCCACTTCATGCTTTGGGCAATGCGATCGTTATTGGGTGCGCTACCCGTAAACACGCCTGAGCCACCCAGTCAGTGCCCAATGTGCAGGCACGACCCTCGTGTACCCATGCATACCGCCCTCTCCCCAGGCCTACCCCTCGCACCCACCTTATCGACCCCACGTCTACCCCTCCCTCCAAACCGCCCACCCCTCGCCCCCAACAGACTCCTTCTTTTTTGCCGGATCAGCCTCAGCACAGCTGTGGCCTTATCATGAATTCTGGACACTGTTGGGGATAGCGGTCGCGATGACTGAAGGCAGGGGGTGGGTGCCCGGGGTTGGTGCCCGGGGTGGGTGCCCGGGGTGGGTGCCCGGGGTGGGTGCCCGGGGTGGGTGCCCGGGTTGACGATGTATGGCAGGGAATATCTTACCCGGATGCGTGGTTTCATGACAGGCAGGAAGCGGACGGACGAAACAAGAAGAAACAAATCTAGTCCCAAAAATGAGACTGACAGGGGAGAGCAGTGGGCGGGGAAGGAGGAGACGGCAATAACTTTTCCGAATTATTACGGAAAACCGATCAATTGCATTTTTCTATTTACTCCCACGTCGTCGCCAAGGCGTTTGTTAAAGCCATATGATAAAAAAAGAAAAACATTTTTAACCAGACAAGCGGCGGGGAAGAGAGCAATAACATCCATGAGATATGTAGGCAGGGAATGTGGCGCAGGTGTGTGCTTGGGACAAAGGTGTCACGTGGTGGGGTCACGTGACTGACTGCGACCACCGCGAGTCGTAGTGCGGAGAACCAGCGCAATGGAGAATGAAAAACCTGGCGGATGTGGTGACCCGGCTGAGGGCTCACCACGGGTGGTGGGCGGGAGGGCGGGGTGAGGGGGGCGGGGTGTAGCTAGGGGAAGTGGAGAACGGGGGGTCTAGTGACATGAAGACTGTGTGAGAGCCCGATGAAGAGGTGACGCGAAGACGTTCATTCTTAGGTGGTAAATGACCAAGTAATATAGACATTAAAAGCCATAAAGGGTGACGCTTCTCACAAGCGGCCTCAGAAAACTGTTGACTGGCGTGTGTTTGGGGGGAGGAGGGGGTGGGTGGGGGGCTAGCAAATATATGGGGCCAGAGAGCAAGGCGTTCGCTGGCCCCCCGGCCCCCCAGCCATATATTTGCATGCCCCCCCCCCCCTCTTTCATCCTTAGGCCTCTCTAGAAGTAAATGTACATGTAAATACATCATTAATTATTACTTTTTGGAGAATGTTGTACGAGCTTTATGGGCGCATTTAACATGTACAAAATACAAACGACGCCAACACCCAACACCTGGTTGACCTGTTACACCTGGTTCCACATCTAACCACTTGTTGCGATTCACGACGCAGAGGTCCAAACCTTGGCACTTCAATGCCGCGTGACTCCCAACACAAGACAAACGTGACATGCGAATTAAGCAATTATTTGTCACCTTCAGACAGGTGACTGGTTGGCCTCGGCATCATGGGGATGGCACGCGATGTCCGCGAACCTTTCACTGGTAGCAATGAATCTAGCCCTGTGAGACCTCTATATAACTGGCCATCGTCTCAAGTTACACCACGCGACGGAAAGTGACGTCATAAAGAGCGGCATCCATTTCCGGCGGGTATCCGCCCCCAGCCCTGGTACTGCGGCCTCACCACCGCCTCGTTCTGGTTACCGCCTCGTTTGGGAGCGACAGCTCAAGGTAGCCTCCTTTTGAGAGGAACAGACTCGTTCTGGCGACCGTCGCCCGGGCGGCTGACTGAAGCCCACAGATCAAGGTTGGCGCGGGGTCCATCAAGACTCGGCATTCAGCGGGGAGGTCACAGGATCCGGGTCTCAACCGGCGTGACGGCCCCAGCCTCATTTCTTGCCACTTTGAAAGCCGGCGCCCTTATTTAGGATTATGTGCGGAAGTCAGGGAAGACATGGACAACTGTTGCCATGTATTCAGCCCCCACGCTCCCTATACCTGCACACCGGCTGCACCCCCATCCCCATCCCCATCCCTCGGCTTTCTATCCCTCAATCCAAGCACACCCGCTTCACCGCCGCGTCCCTCACACCCCTCACCCCCCCCCCCCCCCACCACCCCCCACCCGGCCACAGGTACCGACTGCCCATATCACCCTCGCCCACTTTGGCCATCACGCAATGCACAGCCCATTAGTCCCGGCGCGTACACATAGAGTCCGTCGTCCGCTATTTCCTCGTTGTAATGGCCTTCTGCCGAGGTTTCTTTTATAACGCGGAGACAAAGCGGGACTTTATCCATTGGCCTGTGACATGATACCGCATTGAAACAGAAACCGCGCAGGAATCGCGAAATGTACACAACAGTCGTTGTTTTCACGCACACCGCGGGGCACAAAGCTCATGGACAGTAATGACACCTTCCCCATTAGTCACAGTGACGGTGGATGCCCGGGGTCAAAAACAACTTCGGGCGGCTACCAAGACAATTTAATTGTTTTGTTTTTTTCACGCGTATATTAAGAATGCTCGATATTTGTTGTATATGAAAGCGACAACCTTACTGTCGACAGCAGTGGCTTAACCGGTGCGGCAGTGGGTCTGGATAAAGTAGACGTGACTGTTACATCTTATACCGACATCTATACAGGAAACAAAGAGTATGGAGACTTTGTCGCTGTCAGACAACCCTAAGCTATTAATGGAAAGTTCTGGTTACGCTCCGCTATTGAGTGCACGCAGCTGCCAGTGCAGTGGTTGGGTGGGGAGGGGAGAGCGTGGGGTGGGGGGGGGGGGCGGGGGAAGGTTAGAGCTGACATGACGGTCACCCTGCACCCCGGGCTAGTGACAAGGCTAAACACTAGAGGGGTTTCACCAGCTTCCGGCTGCGTCGCATTAACCCACAGCTCTGACTGCGACTCAGGTCTGAGTCTGACCTGTCAGCGTCATTAATCAGCGGCACAGCGCCCGCATAAGTCTATTTAATGGTATTCCACAAACGCGATTTTATGTCCATATCATTCTATGACTTCTCTCGTTACAGAGCTTCTCATGGGGCCATGACATCTCATATGAGCGGCTTAAATGTGACTTAGTCAGGAACATGATCCTGTGGTTGCGACACAAACAGAAAGTGCTTTTGCTTCCCCAGCTCTTTCCAAGGCGACAACTGGACAGATAAACTTTTTGTGGGCCACTCTCAAACCGCAACCGTCTCGGACATTTTCTTTGGAAGGATCGTACGGGCAACGATAAGGAAGTGGAAATGCTCTCACTTATTAATAAAGCATTAATAAGCTTTCTCGTCACCCCACCACGTGACCACGTGTCTGGACGGTGCAGGGCGGCAGTAAATGTAAGGTGTAAGCCAATTGGCCGGAGTGTGGAACAGAAAGGGACGCCAGGCACTACTGTAGTGGGGGACTGAGGGGAAGGGTGGGGGTGGGGATGGGGGGTCACACGACCCCACTACGTTATGAAAAACCACATGTGTAAAGACCTCAGGATGCATGGATATAGTATATGTATAAATGTGTATGAACGTTGTACGCCTATAGGCAGAGTATGATGGTTGGTAGATACACGAATAGTATAAACATATGGCATATAAACATTGAATATAATAAAGTTATAGCTATCCGCATATGGTGCATAAATATAGTACAAGTTTAGATATTTGTAAATAGTGTTTTGATATGGTAGGTAATAATAAGTTATAAATCGTAAAATATAGCTATTGATATGCATGTATATATAAATGGTGTAAAAATGGCTTCAACAAACATAAGACCTACATTCCATCCTTGCCAGTTGTATGTCCTTCTCATGTAGCCATGAACAGTTCAAATATTTGTAAATGAATGTTACCCTCCAATAAATCCTTGTGTTTAGATTGTGTGAGTTCCACCACCTTGTCCTCTCTATTACCAAACAATACAACCTAAAGTATTGCAATACGAGGCAAGTTCTAGATATAATTGGATTGTTTTCAATCAAGGTTTGGTTTAATGGGAATTCATACCTGAAGCTTTAACCACACGAACATTAAAATATTGTTTAAATCCATTTAGTCATATCAAGCAGACGTAAGCACGACACCAACGGCGGCTCTGTAGGCCGACCCATCAGCCCTAAATCGATCAAGATGTCCCCAGTGACAGAAGCGCCATCTGGTTGAGAGAGAATGAGCACCGCACTGCGCCACGCGCAATGACTGCTGGAAGATTTTCCTCCGCCGGGGGCACACGAAATGAATCTGCGACCAAGCTGCGTGACAAGCCTAACGGGATCTCTTCGGCTGTTACAATGCACCCTCCGTTATTAATATAATTTTTCTGCTGCCGTCAATTTTTTGGCTGCTGCTCAATCATTGTTATCTGGATCTATATATCGTTAATTACCATTCTATAGTTACTAGCTGACAGCAAATTGACGGCTTGCATCCACTATTCTTGCTGGTAACAAACCGTCGGGCATGTTATTGTACCCATTGACCCCAGCAATGAAACCCGCCATATGCAGATAGATATTCGCCACTCGAAACAGCAAGGTTTAATCCGGGCTGTGGCATGGAGATATAATAAAACGAATGCAATTATTTTCCCAGCCATGACAAAATAACTCTTTGACCTTTTGAGGCAAGGAGAGAAGTTATTGCAATATTTTCCTGGCGCCAAAGCCACCGTCGATCTCGACTGTTTATCAGTAATGTGTTCTGACCTGGTTAGAACCCACAACTATCCCTGGAACAAAGATGTCACCCGGAAGTACGTCATACTCATAGCACGCACGCGCGTCACGGGTTCGAGGCCGAGTGTATAATTATAGTAGCAACTACACCTATATGCAGCACATACTATTTAGAATGTTTTCTTTGCTAATCGCAAGGAGAATCTTTTACCTGTTTAAACGTTCGTTTCTAGATCGTTTGTTAATATTGGCTCTCTTTCTGTATAGATGTATATACCATGGGTGTGCCACATCAGTCGGTCTGCCTTGTTGTTAAGTAGCGTGTCTTTAACCAATTAGTCAAACAGATAGCCAATCAAATCATGTCGCTTATTGGATAATGCCGGCATACCATAATATCCTAATAATACCATGGCAACACGAGTTCTACGCGCCGAGCAAGGGTGGGCGCGGGTGGCGGGGGTAACGGATTGGTCTCATTACGTGCGGTGATACCGGGCCGAGCGAGCTGCTAGCGCAGGTCAGCGGGGCGGTTTAATCTGGACAGGATGAGTGATTATGTCGTGAGCAGATTCTGAGTTGGCTGCCACGCCATCCATCACGCGCAGGGTCAAACGAAATAAACATGTTTATCAGAAGCGCCCAGCTCCTTTATAACTAATGCCAGTCCTCAGGGGAAGTTGCTTTTGCCTTTCAATGCACTTTTGTGGAGGGGTAAATTGGCGACGGGAGGTTTTTCAAATGTGTTTTGCGGCCAAGGGGAATGAACTATCGATGTCTCAAAGCCCCAGTAAATCATAAAATGTGCCTGAGCGGTCACAGCCTTTGCCTGGTCTACCCCACACATCTCCCCCTACCCTTCCCCGGACCATTCCTTCCTCAGCCATTGGCCAAGCCAACACTCCCTTGTTTGGCTCTTCATAGTGAGAAGGTAGGTAGGTGGGTGGATGCGGTGGTGGTGGTGGTGGGTATGGGTTCAGGGCCCAGCCGACTTCTTGCAGACGGATGACCAGATGACTGCGATGATGCAATGCGCACGAGAAGTGGGTGGGCGTGTGGGCGTGTGTCGGGGTGGGGGGGGGGGGGTCAACATGGGTTAGAGGGAGGGGGTGTTGGAATGGTAGCGAGGCTGGAGTGGCTAGTGACGAGAGAGGTGGGGGGAGGGCGGCGTAGACCGTAGATCGCTTGAGATCTTTGATCTGCTGTTTCATCTTGCCACATACTTCCCGTTCCTATATGGAAAACTTACATGTTTCTGATATCACCCTTTCATCCACGGCGGTGGTAGACCTTGCTTTCCTAAACCTCCACGACTCCTGGCCACGACAACGTCCCTACCCCCCTCCCCCCCCCCCCCCCAAAGCGCCGCAGTCCCGATCCTGACCCTCCACCCTGGTCAGGGCTGCCACCCTCGCCACTCCTAACCCTTCACCCTGGTCAGGGCCGCCACCCTCGCCACTCCTAACCCTTCACCCTGGTCAGGGCCGCCACCCTCGCCACTCCTAACCCTTCACCCTGGTCAGTGCCGCCACCCTCGCCACTCCTGATCCTTCACCCCTGATCCTTCACCCTGGCCCTCACTCCCGCATCCTGCCACCTCTGATCCTCCACCCTAGTCCGGACCGGCACCCCCCACCCCTCGCCACCCGCCCCCCCCCCCCCACCCCTGATCTTTCACACTGGCCCGGACTGACCCAACCCGCCCCCCGCCACCCCTGATCCTTCACCCTGGCCCTCACTCCCGCATCCTGCAACCTCTGATCCTCCACCCTGGTCCGGACCGCCCCACCCCCGCCAACCCTGATCTTTCACCCTGGTCCGGACCGCTCCACCCCCGCCAACCCTGATCCTTCACCCTGGTCCGGACCGGCACCCCCCACCCCTCGCCACCCGCCACCCCTGATCTTTCACACTGGCCCGGACTGACCCCACCCCGCCCCGCGGCACCCCTGATCCTTCATACTGGCCCGGACCACTCCGCACACCTCCCGACACCCCTGATCCTTCACCCTGGCCCGGGCCGTCCCCCCCCCTCAAATCCCCCCCCCCCACCCACCCTGCCGACATACCGCCATATACAGTCGGGTCAGGGGGCACCTGTCTCCCACCGCCTTATTGATGTTGTCCACATAATTGCCTCGTTCCGTCTTTGGCGTTCGGTACATAATGACCCCCCCCCCCACCCCTCCTCTCCTCTCCAGGTCACCCCCATCATATCATCCCGTCTCCCCTCCCCCCCCCCTCTGCCCAAAATGCCTGCTGTAGGTCCCTCGCCACCAGGGGGCGTCATCACACCCAAGGTGATGATCCGGCGGACGCCTGGCGTATGGAAACAAATCGGAATCCCCCCCCTCCCCTTCTCTTCCTGCCCTCCCCGTCCACTCCTCTTCCTGCCCCCCCCCCCTTCCCCCTCTCGTAACTTGCCCTCCCCACCCCCTCCTGTTTCGGCCTTCCCTCTCCCCCTCTAGTCCCTTCCCCTCCCTCTCCCCCTCGTCCGTTCCCCTCCCCCTCGTCTCTTCCCCTCCCTCTTCCCTTCGTCCCTTCCCCTCCCTCTCCCCCTCTTGTCACTCTGCTCCCTCTGATCTCCCCTGCCCCCGATCCCCTTACCACACTCTTATTCCATTCCATTTTCCCTTTCCGTCTTGCCTCTCCTGCCGCCTGCCCCCCCACCCCACCCCCCAACCCCATCCCCCATCCCTCACACACAATACCGTTCCATTTGTCACCTGTCCTTGCCCTCATTATACTGCCATAGGTAGGTCGTATAAGGACAGCGGCAGTTACATATTTAAGCCCAAAGTCGTTAAGTGGGCTTGCCTTGGGGGCAGAGATTTGTCATGGACAAATCAGGCAAATGTCGACAAGGCCGTGGGATGGCAAGACCCTGGTAACAATGGCAAGCCTGGTAACCGTGGCAAGACCCTGGTAACCGTGGCAAGACCCTGGTAACAATGGCAAGCCTGGTAACCGTGGCAAGACCCTGGTAACCGTGGCAAGACCCTGGTAACAATGGCAAGCCTGGTAACCGTGGCAAGACCCTGGTAACCGTGGCAAGACCCTGGTAACAATGGCAAGCCTGGTAACCGTGGCAAGACCCTGGTAACAATGGCAAGCCTGGTAACCGTGGCAAGACCCTGGTAACCGTGGCAAGACCCTGGTAACCGTGGCAAGACCCTGGTAACCGTGGCAAGACCCTGGTAACAATGGCAAGCCTGGTAACCGTGGCAAGACCCTGGTAACAATGGCAAGCCTGGTAACCGTGGCAAGACCCTGGTAACCGTGGCAAGACCCTGGTAACCGTGGCAAGACCCTGGTAACAATGGCAAGCCTGGTAACCGTGGCAAGACCCTGGTAACCGTGGCAAGACCCTGGTAACCGTGGCAAGACCCTGGTAACCGTGGCAAGACCCTGGTAACAATGGCAAGCCTGGTAACCGTGGCAAGACCCTGGTAACCGTGGCAAGACCCTGGTAACCGTGGCAAGACCCTGGTAACCGTGGCAAGACCCTGGTAACCGTGGCAAGACCCTGGTAACCGTGGCAAGACCCTGGTAACCGTGGCAAGACCCTGGTAACCGTGGCAAGACCCTGGTAACCGTGGCAAGACCCTGGTAACAATGGCAAGCCTGGTAACCGTGGCAAGACCCTGGTAACCGTGGCAAGACCCTGGTAACCGTGGCAAGACCCTGGTAACCGTGGCAAGACCCTGGTAATCGTGGCAAGACCCTGGTAACTGTAGCAAGACCCTGGTCATCGTGGCAAGACCCTGGTAACTGTAGCAAGACCCTGGTAACCGTGACAAGACCCTGGTAACCGTGGCAAGACCCTGATAACCGTGACAAGACCCTGGTAACCGTGGCAAGACCCTGATAACCGTGGCAAGACCCTGGTAACCGTGGCAAGACCCTGGTAACTGTAGCAAGACCCTGATAACCGTGACAAGACCCTGGTAACCGTGGCAAGACCCTGATAACCGTGACAAGACCCTGGTAACCGTGGCAAGACCCTGGTAATCGTGGCAAGACCCTGGTAACAATGGCAAGACCCTGGTAACCGTGGCAAGACCCTGGTAACCGTGGCAAGACCCTGGTAACCGTGGCAAGACCCTGGTAATCGTGGCAAGACCCTGGTAACCGTGGCAAGACCCTGGTAACCGTGGCAAGACCCTGGTAACTGTAGCAAGACCCTGGTAACCGTGGCAAGACCCTGGTAACCGTGGCAAGACCCTGGTAACCGTGGCAAGACCCTGGTAACTGTAGCAAGACCCTGATAACCGTGACAAGACCCTGGTAACCTTGGCAAGACCCTGGTAACCGTGTCAAGACACTGGTAACCGTGACAAGACCCTGGTAACCATGCCAAGACCCTGGTAACCTTGACAAGACCCTTGACAAGACCCTGGCTGCTCAGCAAACGTTTTGTATGTTGAGTCCAACCTCTGCGATACCAAGGTGCACAACGCGCCATGAGGGAGCTCCATGACTGCAGTCAAGTCATCAAGTATCGGTCGTTAAATAGGAGGCCACATAGCCTTTATTCAACATAGCAATTCTCCAGTTGAGACGCAAAATTGTTGTGAATATTTTATCAACAGACGCATCGTCCTATTAGAAAACGGGTTTGCACTATTTTTTGCGTTGCTTATGTGGAACATCATTTATAAGAAATATACAACTTATTAACATCTGTTTAAATGACATGTTACCACTTTTATCACCTGGCATAATTGACGACTGGTTCATCAACGTAGCAAAACTGAAAAAATATAGACATTCCTGGTCCGTTCACGCATGGCTTCCGTCCTACATACATTATTCAATGACGTCACAAGATTCGCCAGCAGTCTGTGGTCGTGCGGTATTCATGGTGGAGAGATGTTCATGTCGCTTCCCTCGTTTTAATTTCAAACTTGAAAGCTCCGAAATGCGCACCGAAATTTACCTTGTTCTAATAAATGCTAAGGGGCTAAATATCAGGCAAAGCTGGTTTGGGGTCGCACCAGCAGCTATCACTTTACAGCAGTCGCAGCACAGATGATCTTGTTGAGTGGGAAATTAATCTTATGTTTTAGACCATTTGTGTGCACATGAAAGCTAGACTGGGCCAATAAACCTCCCGGAACAAGAAGGTCGGTGAGATGGCCCTGATGTAGGTGCCAGGGTTCGAACCCACGACCTGTTGTTGCTTGGGCTGAGCATACCGGAACTCGCCCTGTGTCTCCAGGGCGCGAGGTACTCCCGCTCGGTGGCGCTGTCAGCCCCCCGGGTGCGCAGTACGCCCGCTCGGTGGCGCTGTCAGCCCCCCGGGCGCGCAGTACGCCCGCTCGGTGGCGCTGTCAGCCCCCCGGGTGCGCAGTACGCCCGCTCGGTGGCGCTGTCAGCCCCCCGGGTGCGCAGTACGCCCGCTCGGTGGCGCTGTCAGCCCCCCGGGCGCGCAGTACGCCCGCTCGGTGGCGCTGTCAGCCCCCCGGGTGCGCAGTACGCCCGCTTGGTGGCGCTGTCAGCCCCCCGGGCGCGCAGTACGCCCGCTCGGTGGCGCTGTCAGCCCCTCGGGCGCGCAGTACGCCCGCTCGGTGGCGCTGTCAGCCCCTCGGGCTGCGCGGAGAATGAGTAAAATGGAAACCAGTTTTCACAAACCCTATCTGGATAACAACATGCAGTCCCTTGAGCAGCCCTCACTCCCAGTAGTCGATACATTTCAGCAAGTGCCCCTCAGTCTGGCGGTCAACTCCGCCCTCCTCCCCCCACTTCCCACCCCCATCCACCCCCATCCACCCCTCCATCCTCGCCAATGATCGATTTACCCACAACTTGTGTCCCCCCGCGCCCACCCCCTGCGCCCACCCCCCGCGCCCACCCCCTGCGTCAGTATGAGGGTCCATTTCCCTGGTGCGTAAAGTGCTGGAGTTGAGTTCTGGATCGAGTTCAATCAAAGTAATGCTATTTTGGCGGTCTCTTACCCCCTGATCCGTGCCGCTTTACACCGTGGCTCTCAGTGTTAACGTCACCGCGTCGCCGTTAATGCTGACGTAACGCCGTCACAGTCGGTACTGACGTCACCGCGTCACCGTCAGTGCTGACGTCAGGCCGTCCTCGCCAGTGCTGGCGTCACGCCGTCACAGTCAGTGCTGACTTCACGCCGTCATCGCCAGTGCTAGCGTGACGCCGTCAGTCAGTGCTGACGCCACCGCGTCATCTTCAGTCCTGATGTCACGCCGTCAGCGTGACCGCTGACGCTGCGTCAGTGCCGCCGCCACGTCAGTGCCGACGCCACGTCAGTGCTGAGCCACGTCATGGCCAACGCCACGTTAGTGTTAACGCCACGTCAGTGCTGACGCCACGTCAGTGCTGACGCCACGTCAGTGCCGCCGCCACGTCAGTGCCGACGCCACGTCAGTGCTGAGCCACGTCAGTGCTGACGCCACGTCAGTGTTAACGCCACGTCAGTGCTGACGCCACGTCAGTGCTGACGCCACGTTAGTGTTAACGCCACTTCAGTGCTGAGCCACGTCATGGCCAACGCCACGTTAGTGTTAACGCCACGTCAGTGCTGACGCCACGTCAGTGCTGACGCCACGTCAGTGCTGACGCCACGTCAGTGCTGATGCTACGTAACGGTGCTGGTTACCGTCAGAACTGACACCGACGTCAGCCTGAGCGACTTCTGTCATTTCACAGCTCCGCTCAAGGGCTGTAGTGGCGGGCATCCGCTAGAAAACGCTTCCGGTGCTAGCTAGGGTACCTCGAATCCAATCCCGTGGGGCAGAGGAAGTGTAAAGGATTGCCAGCACCGGCCGCGGGTGAAAGGACGCCGGCCGGGAAGAGGGGAGGGGGGGCGGGCAGGGTGACAGAAAGGGGAGGGGGGACATGGCGACGGTGGGGGAGGAGGAGTAAAATATTCGCTGGGAAGGGGGGAAGGGACTACTGTGGGGGAGGAGGGGTCAAAGACGACTTTGAGGGTGGAGGGCACTCTGCCAGCAGAGGGAGCTCGTTCCTCACATCACCTCTGCCACATGACTACCAACCTCACGGTTGACCTCAACGGTGCTGGGGTCACGACTGGTTTTAGAGGGTTGTTTAGGTTGAATTATCTTCCATGCAGAATTTGAAGCATAGAGACATTCCGTTGTCGACGAATGACAATGGAGTTGAGCAAAACAAACATTTCAAAATAACACGGGGGCAAATTGCAAAGCCCTTCACGCCTTTGACCTCGATCGAACTAAAAATGTGATGGTGATAGTGGCGATGGTGGTGGTGATGGGGGTGGCGATAGTAATGGTCGTGGTGGCGGTGGCGACGGTGGTGGTGATGGTGGTGGCGATGGTGGTGGTGGTGGGGTGGCGATGGTAGTGGTGGTGGTGGCGGTGGCGATGGTGGTGGTGATGGAGGTGGCGATGGTGGTGGCGGTGGCGGTGGTGGTGGCGGTGTCGATGGTGGTGGTCGTGGTGGCGGTGGCGATGGTGGTGGTGATGGAGGTGGCGATGATGGTGGTGGTGGTGGTGGCGGTGCCGGTGGCGATGGTGGTGTTTATGGAGGTGGCGATGGTGGTGGCGATGGTGGTGGTGGTGAGGGTGGCGATGGTAGTGGGGGTGGTGGCGGTGGCGATGGTGGTGGTGGTGGTGGTGGTGGCGGTGGCGATGGTTATGGTGGTGGTGATGGGGTGGTGGCAGTGGGTGGTGGTGGCAGTGGGTGGTGGTGGCGATGGTGGTGGTTGTGACTGTGGTGGTGGTGATGGTGGTCGTGATGGTGGTGGTGGTGAGGGGGTGCCGAAGGTGGTGGTGGTGATCGGGGTGGTGGCAGTGGGTGGTAGTGGTGACTGTGGTGGTGGTGAGTGGGTGTCGAAGGTGGTGGTGGTGGTGGTGGTGGCGGTGGGTCTGCTCAGCTGGACCTGAATGTGATGTATCGGCTGCTATGAACAGATTTAAATCCAGCTGTAGAAGACTTGAGTCCCGGGGGTCCCGTGAGGGGGGGGGTGGGGTGGTGAGGGCCTGGACATATGCCTCCCATGGGACCAGGGGTCGAGGCTTGTCCGAACAAACACCTATTGACACTCACAAAAGGAGGCATTAGTCATAGAAATTCTGCAGCTCCGGCATTAGGACCACAACAAGATATGTCTCGTGCGACATGGATGGGGGAGCGTTTGTCTGACGCTCGCCGCTACTGAGCCCCTAGGGCATTCCTTCGTCACCCATAGCAACGCGGCTCAGGTCGAATTATTCGATTTAATTTCGATTTGAGGCCCTTCAAACTACATAGAAAGCCCATCAAAATGTTGGGCTTCCCGTCAGGCGCTGCGTCATACCGAAAATTGATGTGAGAGATGGCTGCACGACACGACACCCGCCGTGAGTCTGAAAATATTGCCTAAAGCTTCCACACATGACGGAAATACGACAGACCGCATTCGATCCGTGAGGTCGCTGGCACTTTCCGGTGACACGGGGATATACCCGCGTGCCCTCCAGATGGAGTAAACATATATTTTAGTTCGCGATATATGTTGGGCGATACCGGTCACTGACATACTGAATAAAGGGACATACCGGTCACTAACATACTGAATAAAGGGACATACCGGTCAGTTATATCCTGAATAAAGGGACATACCGGTCAGTTACATACTGAATAAAGGGACATACCGGTCAGTTACATACTGAATAAAGGGACATACCTGTCAGTTATATACTGAATAAAGGGACATACCGGTCAGTTATATCCTGAATAAAGGGACATACCGGTCAGTTACATACTGAATAAAGGGACATACCGGTCAGTTATATACTGAATAAAGGGACATACCGGTCAGTTACATACTGAATAAAGGGACATACCGGTCAGTTATATACTGAATAAAGGGACATACCGGTCAGTTATATCCTGAATAAAGGGACATACCGGTCAGTTACATACTGAATAAAGGGACATACCGGTCAGTTACATACTGAATAAAGGGACATACCTGTCAGTTATATACTGAATAAAGGGACATACCGGTCAGTTATATACTGAATAAAGGGACATACCGGTCAGTTATATCCTGAATAAAGGGACATACCGGTCAGTTACATACTGAATAAAGGGACATACCGGTCAGTTACATACTGAATAAAGGGACATACCTGTCAGTTATATACTGAATAAAGGGACATACCGGTCAGTTATATACTGAATAAAGGGACATACCGGTCAGTTATATACTGAATAAAGGGACATACCGGTCAGTTATATACTGAATAAAGGGACATGCCGGTCAGTTATATACTGAATAAAGGGACATACCGGTCAGTTATATACTGAATAAAGGGACATACCGGTCAGTTACATACTGAATAAAGGGACATGCCGGTCAGTTACATACTGAATAAAGGGACATACCGGTCAGTTATATACTGAATAAAGGGACATGCCGGTCAGTTATATACTGAATAAAGGGACATGCCGGTCAGTTATATACTGAATAAAGGGACATACCGGTCAGTTACATACTGAATAAAGGGACATACCGGTCAGTTATATACTGAATAAAGGGACATACCGGTCAGTTATATACTGAATAAAGGGACATACCGGTCAGTTACATACTGAATAAAGGGACATACCGGTCAGTTACATACTGAATAAAGGGACATACCGGTCAGTTACATACTGAATAAAGGGACATACCGGTCACTAACATACTGAATAAAGGGACATACCGGTCAGTTATATACTGAATAAAGGGACATACCGGTCAGTTATATACTGAATAAAGGGACATACCGGTCAGTTACATACTGAATAAAGGGACATACCGGTCAGTTATATACTGAATAAAGGGACATACCGGTCAGTTACATACTGAATAAAGGGACATACCGGTCAGTTACATACTGAATAAAGGGACATACCGGTCAGTTACATACTGAATAAAGGGACATACCGGTCACTAACATACTGAATAAAGGGACATACCGGTCAGTTATATACTGAATAAAGGGACATACCGGTCAGTTATATACTGAATAAAGGGACATACCGGTCAGTTACATACTGAATAAAGGGACATACCGGTCAGTTATATACTGAATAAAGGGACATACCGGTCAGTTACATACTGAATAAAGGGACATACCGGTCAGTTACATACTGAATAAAGGGACATACCGGTCAGTTATATCCTGAATAAAGGGACATACCGGTCAGTTACATACTGAATAAAGGGACATGCCGGTCAGTTATATACTGAATAAAGGGACATACCGGTCAGTTACATACTGAATAAAGGGACATGCCGGTCAGTTACATACTGAATAAAGGGACATACCGGTCAGTTACATACTGAATAAAGGGACATACCGGTCAGTTATATACTGAATATAGGGACATACCGGTCAGTTACATACTGAATAAAGGGACATACCGGTCAGTTACATACTGAATAAAGGGACATACCGGTCAGTTATATACTGAATAAAGGGACATACCGGTCAGTTACATACTGAATAAAGGGACATACCGGTCAGTTATATACTGAATAAAGGGACATACCGGTCAGTTATATACTGAATAAAGGGACATGCCGGTCAGTTACATACTGAATAAAGGGACATACCGGTCAGTTATATACTGAATAAAGGGACATACCGGTCAGTTACATACTGAATAAAGGGACATACCGGTCAGTTATATACTGAATAAAGGGACATACCGGTCAGTTATATACTGAATAAAGGGACATACCGGTCAGTTATATACTGAATAAAGGGACATACCGGTCAGTTATATACTGAATAAAGGGACATACCGGTCAGTTATATACTGAATAAAGGGACATACCGGTCAGTTATATACTGAATAAAGGGACATACCGGTCAGTTATATACTGAATAAAGGGACATACCGGTCAGTTACATACTGAATAAAGGGACATACCGGTCAGTTACATACTGAATAAAGGGACATACCTGTCAGTTATATACTGAATAAAGGGACACACCGGTCAGTTATATCCTGAATAAAGGGACATGCCGGTCAGTTACATACTGAATAAAGGGACATACCGGTCAGTTACATACTGAATAAAGGGACATACCGGTCAGTTACATACTGAATAAAGGGACATACCGGTCAGTTACATACTGAATAAAGGGACATACCGGTCCGTGACATACCGGTAGTGACATACCGGTCAGTGACATACCGGTCAGTGACATACCGGTAGTGACATACCGGTCAGTGACATACCGGCAAGTGACATACCGACAAGTGACATACCGGTCAGTGACATACCGGTCAGTGACATACCGGTCAGTGACATACCGGTCAGTGACATACCGGTCAGTGACATACCGGTCAGTGACATACCGGCCAGTGACATACCGGTCAGTGACATACCGACAAGTGACATACCGGTCAGTGACATACCGGCAAGTGACATACCGACAAGTGACATACCGGTCAGTGACATACCGGTCAGTGACATACCGGTCAGTGACATACCGGTCAGTGACATACCGGTAGTGACATACCGGTCCGTGACATACCGGCCAGTGACATACCGGCCAGTGACATACCGGTCAGTGACATTACCGGTCAGTGACATACCGGTCAGTGACATACCGGTCAGTGACATACCGGTCAGTGACATACCGGTCAGTGACATACCGGCCAGTGACATACCGGTCAGTGACATACCGGCCAGTGACATACCGGTCAGTGACATACCGGTAGTGACATACCGGTCAGTGACATACCGGCCAGTGACATACCGGTCAGTGACATACCGGTAGTGACATACCGGTCAGTGACATACCGGCAAATGACATACCGGTCAGTGACATACCGGCAAGTGACATACCACCGGTCAGTGACATACCGGTTAGTGACATACCGGTCAGTGACATACCGGCCAGTGACATACCGGTAGTGACATACCGGTCAGTGACATACCGGTTAGTGACATACCGGTCAGTGACATACCGGCCAGTGACATACCGGTAGTGACATACCGGTCAGTGACATTCCGGCCAGTGACATTCCGGCCAGTGACATACCGGCAAATGACATACTGGTCAGTGACATACCGGCAAGTGACATACTGAATAAAGGGACATACCGGTCAGTGACAAACCGGTAGTGACATACCAGCCAGTGACATAGCACCGGTCAGTGACATACCGGTCGGGGACAAACCGGTCAGTGACATACCGGCCAGTGACATACCACCGGTCAGTGGAATACCGGCCAGTGACATACCGATCAGTGACATACCGGCCAGTGACATACCGCCGGTCAGTGACATACCGGCCAGTGACATACCGGTAGTGACATACCGGTCGGTTACATACCGGTCAGTGATATACCGGTCAGTGACATACCGGCCACTAACATACCGGTCGGTGACATACCGGTCAGTGACATACCAGCTAGTGACATACCGGCCAGTGACATACCACCGGTCAGGGACATACCGGCCAGTGACATACCGGTAGTGACATACAGGTCGGTTACATACCGGCCAGTGACATACCACCGGTCAGTGACATACCGGTCAGTGACATACCGGTTAGTGATGTACCGGTAGTGACATACCGGTCGGTTACATACCGGACAGTGACATACCGGTCAGTGACATACCGATCAGTGACATACCGGCCAGTGACATACCACCGGTCAGTGACATACCGGCCAGTGACATACCGGTTAGTGACATACCGGTCAGTTACATACTGAATAAAGGGACATACCGGTCAGTGACATACCGGTCAGTGACATACCGGCTAGTGACATACCGGCCAGTGACATACCACCGGTCAGTGACATACCGGCCAGTGACATACCACCGGTCAGTGGAATACCGACCAGTGACATACTACTGGTCAGTGACATATCGGTCGGTGACATACCGGCCAGTTACATACCGGTTAGTGACATACCGGCCAGTGACATACCGGTCAGTGACATACCGGCCAGTGACATACCGGTAGTGACATACCGGTCGGTTACATACCGCTAGTGACATACCGGTCAGTGACATACCGGTCAGTGACATATCGGTCGGTGACATACCGGCCAGTTACATACCGGTTAGTGACATACCGGCCAGTGACATACCGGTCAGTGATATACCGGCCAGTGACATACCGGCAAGTGACATACCGGTCAGTGACATACCGGACAGTGACATACCGGTCAGTGACATACCGGTCAGTGACATACCGGCAAGTGACATACCGGCAAGTGACATACCAAGTGACATACCGGCAAGCGACATACCAAGTGACATACCGGCAAGTGACATACCGGTCAGTGGCATACCGGTCGGTGACATACCGGTCAATGACATACCGGACAGTCACATACCGGTCAGTCACATACCGGTCAGTGACATACCGGCAAGTGACATACCGGTCAGTGACGTACCGGCAAGTGACATACCGGTCAGTGACATACCGGCAAGTGACATACTGGCCAGTGACATACCGGCCAGTGACACACCGGTCAGTGACATACCGGTCAGTGATATGCCGATCAGTGACATACCGATCAGTGACATACCGGCCACTGACATACCGGCAAGTGACATACCGGTCAGTGACATACCAAGTGACATACCGGCAAGTGACATACCAAGTGACATACCGACAAGTGACATACCGGCAAGTGACATACCGGTTAGTGACATACCGGCCAGTGACATACCGGTCAGTGACATACCGGCCAGTGACATACCGGTCAGTGACATACCGGTTAGTGATATACCGGTAGTGACATACCGGTCAGTGGCATACCGGTCAGTGACATACCGGTCAGTGACATACCAAGTGACATACCGGCAAGTGACATACCGGCAAGTGACATACCGGTCAGTGGCATACCGGTCAGTGACATACCGGCCATTGACATACCGGCCAGTGACATACCGGTCAGTGACATACCGGCCAGTGACATACCGGTCAGTGACATACCGGCAGTGACATACCGGTCAGTGACACATCAGTCGCTGAGATACCTCACAAGGTGACAATACAATGGGGCGAGTGCCAGAGAGATGACAATGTAAGCCTTTGATGTCAGTATCCGACATCGATGATATCGCTTCACTTAGCAATGTGCCTTCTTCTGGCCCGTCGCGAAGTGTAAGTCGCTGAAGAGTTTCACTGATCACCGTCTTTCTCACTTCCGATTCCTTACTTACAGAATGACCAGTCTGTGGCCGCTTTATGGGGACACCAGGTGCAAGCTGGGGGAAGTGAACCCGGGACTTCCGGTCCCCGCTAAGTGTACTTCCGCTTCGCCTCTGAGGGACCCCACTCCCACAACAACAATCTTCAGTACCATTACCCCCCCCCCCCGACACACACACACACACACACACACTCCTCCCCCCCTCCCGCTCTCCACCAACCACCATCCCCACAGTAACGGAAAGAGAAGGTACATCTGAAGCCTTCGAGAGTGATCTCATGACGTCACTTCCGGTGCGGTCCCTGCAGTCAGCCCACTGCCCAGGCTACCCGGGGGACATGATTAAAACCACGATCAGTTGATCATCAACATAAAAACGTTACCTCTTGAATGTGGTTTGAATTACAACCTGTGCAGTTCAAATTGTCGTCTGGTTCTGCACCCACCCATCCCATCCCATCCCATCCCACCCATCCTATCCTATCCCATCCCGTCCACCCACCCGCCTATCCCATCCCATCCCATCCACCCACCCACCTACCCACTCACTGGATATGGCCACCAGCCAGAGGCTAGATGCTGCAGTAGGCTCACCTCTCCGCCCCCCACACCCATCCTCCACGGACATCAGCGAACAGAGCTGGCCCTGCTGTAAACAGGGTGAACGAACTAACAATGGCCGAAGGACGAAATTGAGGTGGGAAGACAATCAAGTTCTGTGCTATCTTTAATGTTCATTTGGTTCGGCGGACCACTTGGTCGGCTTCCGGTCAATAACTGGGACGCCATGCAGCAGTCGCACAGTCAAGAAATGAATGGACAACAAAGGAAGGAGCCTGTCTCTACACGACCCTAAGGGTCACTTTCAAATAAAATGGTTGGTGCCAAGCAGGACAACATTTAGTGCCGCCCTCTAGCGAGTCATTCTGCAGTTAACTGATGGTGCTTGCATCATCTTGTGACGTCACGACATCACAAAGGTGCGACGCGAAGATACCGTCTGGTGCAAGCAGGAAAGGAGCCTAATAACATGAACGGAAAGGGGACACTAAAGTCAGATTCCTAGGGGACCTATGTGACCCTTCCATGGCACTATCCTCAGACAAACGGCATAGCAATAACACAGCGTAAGAATCTCAAGCCGGATACCGAAGAAAAGAGTCTGTCGTGGGTATGCACAATGATGATCGGCGGTTGCATTTCGGCGCCGAATTCCGTAGAAATCATTTGGTAGCATCGGGGATATTTTCTATCATCCATACGTATCAAACCCAAAGGCTACCTAGCCTCTGCGCCTGGGTGCCCTTAACTGTCCCCACGACAGGGGAAAATAACACGCTGTTCCATTGTGCCGACCATACAGGGGCATTTTTTCTCTGCCAAGTCAAGTGGAAGATGATGCGATTGATGAGAACATAACTAAAACAAAAAAAATGCCGCTTTAAAGGCGGACGGAACCATCTTCCTCCTTGCAAAAGAAGCAATCTCACAGGACCACCGCGAGTCTATAGATGGCGCTGGGGCAAAAAACCCGGAGGTCGGGAGGCGCAGTAAATAAGTGCTGAGGGATTGTGGGTGCGCGGTGCTCCATCACCCTGGAGACCGCCGTCCTGTAACGCCTGGATTGAACAAAAACTGACGCTTTCATTATTGAATTGCAAACAATGCTCTTCGGGAAGTTATCCCCCTCCCTCTGTCATGAGAATGTTGTTAGCCGCTCACCGCTGCAGTTGGCGTGACAACAGTGCGATACAGTGCGCCGCGAGATCATCCCGGTTTAGATTGGGTGGGACCAATTCGTACCCTGCTATAGATTGGTTGTAAAACCAGTTCGTACCCTCAGACTCTGGTTTTGTATTTGCCGTGAAGCGGTATCACTCTAAATGACACGGGTATCTACGGCAGTCAGTTATAGCATCGGAGTCCACTTCAATGTCCTCCGATTCGCCTATCCAGCAGCAAAAGTATTGATTACCATGCCACTTGAGATGGAATAATGACTGTGGGTATTCGCTATCATCTCATGCTCCGTTTGCCATATGATAAGCATTTAATCACAATTTATGGCGACAAACACGCAAGAGGTTCGACATTTAGAGAGGAACAGAGGTGACAACTGCTTTAATTAAATCCGTAAATCGGGCCTGGGCGATAATAAGGGAGTCGCCACATGTTGACACGCCATCAGGACATTATGTTGGGTCTGCAGCCAGTGAGGGTGGCAGTGGGACGGAGAAAGAGGAGATGGAGAGTGCTCGTGTGGTATTGACCAGGATTAGGGCTTGAGAGATGTGGTGAGGAGGATGAAAGTGATGAGAGAGGGGTCAAAATGGAGAGCGATACTGTGGGATCAGAACGGAGAGTAATACTGTGGGATCAAAAGGTGATAATTAGAGAAAGTGGCAGGGAGAGACTGATAGATAGACCGATAATAACACTAGATATATAGATAGATAGACAATTAGATAGATAGACCGATAATAACACAAGAAAACACTGGCTCTGTCGACCACTCTGACCTCTGGTGGTAGTGAAGGAATGCTGCCAACCGGAAGTGCAGCCCTAACCTCAACTCCTGGCTTGCGGGTCTTTGACCTTTGAGAGCCAGTGAATCACCTTGCCCGCGGCGGAAGGCGGGGGACCCTGCGGGAGTGGGTCTGTGGGGAGGGGGGCGAGGGACAGAGAAGACAGCTGCCGATAGTAGCAGGAGGGATCTACCACCTGATTTATTTGCCCTGCTCGTTCGCTCATTTCCCGTTCCCCCCATCACCACCACACCTGCCTCCATGTTTCGTAGCACCCCCCCCCCCCTCTATGGGTGTCCCGTAAGGCGATAGCAGTGTGACAGACAACCTTTAAAGGCAGACGAAATTCGCTGTGCTCCCACCTCCGCCCCCTTAGACCCCCCCCCCCCACCCCCAAGCGCCCCTGATGGGACCGGATAAAAGAGGCAGAATCCGTGGTTGAGGGACGGATATGGTAGGAGCGTTGGGGAAGGTGGGGGAGGGACAATTGTCTGGCAACTCTGGGACCCACGTCGCCAGTATGAGACTGGTAGAGGGTGGGGCAGGGAGGGGGACGGGCGGTGCCAGAGGTGACGAAAGGTCTCTTGCCTCCCTTGGGTTAAGCTACTACACAAGTATGGCAGGTGGCTGACCAGGGTATACATGACTTACGCCTCGGGGACAGGGCGAGTGGAGGGTGTGGGGTCGGGTCGGGCTGGGGGCAGGGTGGTATGGGGGGTGGAGTGCCGCTGACATGTTGGCGACACCGTGGAGCAGCACGGCCCACTGATTAGCGTCCTTAATCCATCACGACTATCATTGAGAACGCCCTGTCCACCTGCCTTAGTGGTCTGCGCGGCTCCTTCTCTTCTTCCTCCTCCTCTTCCTCCTCCTCCTCCTCCTCTTCCTCCTTCTCCACCTCCTCTTCCTCCTCTTCCCCCTCCTCCTCCTACTCCTCCTCTTCCCCCTCCTCCTCCTACACCTCCCCCTCCTCCTCTTACACCTCCTCCTCCTCTTCCTCCTTCTCCTCCTCCTCTTCCCCCTCCTCCTACACCTCCTCCTCCTCCCCCTCCCCGTCCTCCTCCTCTTCTCCCTCCTCCTCCTCCGTCTCCTCTTCCTCCTTCACCTCCTCTTCTTGTTCCTCCTCCTCTTCCTCTTCCTACTCCTCTTCCTGCCCCTCCTCTTCCGCCGCCAGAAACATACCGCAACTTTAACCAGACAAGCTGCCAACTCCCTCGTCCCAGCGCCTTCCCCTGTCTCTCTCCATTTGAGCCCTCCTCCCTCGCCCTCGCCCTTTCCCTCTCACTATACCACACCATGGGGGTAGGATAGGGGAGACTGTGGGTTGGCGGATAGTGGGGTGGCGTGCTGGTGTGTCGGGTGAGGTTGAAGCAGTTTGACTTGGTGAAGAGAAGACGGGATCGGGGGCGGGGGCGGGGGGGGGCACAGAAATATGACCCATGAGAGACTGACGAACCATGTATAGGTTACGTATACATGGAGTGGGCTACACAGTGGGTCAAGTATGGACAGAGTGGGCTACACAGTCGGTCAAGTATAGACAGAGTGGGCTACACAGTGGGTCAAGTATAGACAGAGTGGGCTACACAATGGGTCAAGTACAGACAGAGTGGGCTACACAGTGGGTCAAGTATAGACAGAGTGGGCTACACAATGGGTCAAGTATACATGGAGTGGGCTACACAGTGGGTCAAGCATAGACAGAGTGGGCTACACAGTCAGTCAAGCATAGACAGAGTGGGCTACAAGGTGAGTCAAATATAGACAGAGTGGGCTACACAGTGGGCCAAGTATAGACAGAGTGGGCTACACAGTGGGTCAAGTATAGACAGAGTGGGCTACACAGTCGGTCAAGTATAGACAGAGTGGGCTACAAGGTGAGTCAAATATAGACAGAGTGGGCTACACAGTCGGTCAAGTATAGACAGAGTGGGCTACACAGTGGGTCAAGTATAGACAGAGTGGGCTACACAGTGGGTCAAGTATAGACAGAGTGGGCTACACAGTCGGTCAGGTATAGACAGAGTGGGCTACAAGGTGAGTCAAATATAGACAGAGTGGGCTACACAGTCGGTCAAGTATAGACAGTGAGCTATACAGTCGGTCAAGTATAGACAGAGTGGGATAAAAAATACACTTTGGCCCACATCTTGGGGCAGAGGAAGTTCAAGGAGGGGCACTAATCAGAGTAGAACATTGTAGTAGGATGTCACGTGGTAACAGTATCCCAAAGGCCTCAAGGTTGCGTGAGGCAGAGAGAGGCTCAAGGTCAAGACCAAGGTCAAGGGCGGGAAGCGTGACAACGTGAACCACGTCCAGCCTTACACGCACCAGGTGCATTCTGGGTAATATGCTGACATTCAGCTGCGGAAATTGGGTTCAACGCCACTACCTTCATCTTCGTAATTACTTACATAACTATTCTTCGGAGATGCGCCATTAACTCCGGCAGAATTAATCAAAGATGGCGACGGGCAAGTCTTGGCCTTGATCTTGCAATGGACGCATTGTACTGCAGTCAATGGGGAGCGAACTCCTTGCATTTCGTTGTCCAATCCCGTACTTCGCATGTTACAAGGCTGCCGTCTATACTGGCTGTTCTATTCGAAGTCGCGCATGGGCAGAGAACATCGCGACTGCTGTTCTTGCCGCGCATGGGTGACTCCTTCACCATATAGCACAACTGTGCCATATGCGTTTTGTTCTCACCGAAAATGAAAAACCCTGAATATCCCAGATATCATTAAAAGACGAACTAAAAGACGAAATAAATAAATAAATGACTCCTATTGCGTCGTGGGAGGGCACATGAGGCGCCCCCTTGTAGCGGCTGATGTAAACGTTTTGGCTGAGGAGGGCGTGGTTTTAACGTTACTAATTGCCCAGCAGCGCCCCTTGCGGAGGCAGAAACAATCTCCCTTAGGGAATTTCACGCGAGACCAGCGTGTGTTTTTTGTCTGCCGGTCTCGATACAGTCATGGTTGAGTCCTTTTGCCTGGCATCAGTTCCACAGGGGGTATTAAATAACCAACATGTCTTCATCAGTTCCACAGGGGGTATTATATAACCAACATGTCTTCATCAGTTTTGACCCATCTTCCCACTCCGATAGTAAGGTAAGCGCCCCGAGGGGTCTTGCAACAAGAATTTGTTGCCTGCCCACCCCCTCCTCTTCCCGCCCCCTCCCGACCCCGCCTCCCCTCGTCCACCCTTATAGAAGCCGAGCTGCATTCGCACGGTGCCCCAGGAATTGGCGGTTTCTCAGACCTAGGATAAAACGCGCAAGACCTCCATCATGCTCAAAGACCGACGTTAATATTTTTTTCAGTCTCTTCTCCACTCCCAGTAAATGAGTCAATTCACAGAGACAGACATTGACGGATTATCTTTCAATACTAGAGGGGATGACACAAGTAGGCAGCAGTTCTTTGCTAGATTAGTTTTGTGGAGAAAATCACAACGCAAAATAGGATTATGACAACATTATTTCTTTCAGATTATTGGTAAAAACGAGTGTTCACATGTGTTATCCAAGCCATTGTCAAACATAAATGCGGGGCCTGCCATGCATCTGGTCATTGTATATCTCATATCGCCTTCCATG
>OZ025251.1:45499786-45601457 GCA_964019135.1 Arenicola marina
CCTTCCTTCTCCCATCGACGCAAATATGACCAAAAATGGGTAAAGCGTCTTGAATATACAACCAACCAACCATAATCCATAGTCTGTGGAGTCCATTTGCGAGGCTCAACGCTCAACGTTCAACGTACTCACGCCCAACAAGGACTGCATGAAATCCAAAAAAAATACTGAAAACCGAATTGAGCGTCGGACAAACTTTGATCCAACGTATATATGGGATAAACTAGATCAATAAATCAAGCTTCAGTCCTGGGAGATGTATGATGTGGGAGGGTATTATTGAAACACATCCCCAGCACAGAGGCTGAGATTGATCGATGGTCCGTATGCCCGTGCGCCCCCCACCCCACCCCCCACCCCCACCCCTGTCTCCTTGAAAGATGGGGCAGCCTATAGGTCACGTTAAAAGTTATTGCCCATATTATGAAATAATACACCATTTGTAAAACGCCGTTGTGAGAGTATAAGCCGGTAAACAGACGACCCCTGCGATGGCTATAACATTTGACAAGCAACATTTGACTTGAGACAAAGAGACGCTGAAAAGTATGGCATACATTGGATAAATATTTATATAATAAAAAGTATAATGTGAAAGGTTTATCCAATTTGATACATTAGCCGATTTGATATGTTAATTACATTGTTTGTATTAATTAGGTTGGCTACGTCCCTTGCACTGGTCACGCTGATTAGAAATGCTTACTTTCCGTTACGTTAGCCACTTTGGTTGAATTTGATCATTGTGGTTGAAATAAAAATTACATTGTCAATTTGGCCTACCGGACATATATTTTCGCTACATTTGTTTACATGGTTTACGTTCGTTAATATTAATTACATAGCTTTATTGATTACGTTGATTACATTTGCTACGTTGGTTACATATGTTACGTTGGTTACTTATATATCTTGGGTTAATTGTGGGCTACATCCTGCCGTGACGTTGGTTACGTAAAATTGTTAGTTACATCCGGTCGTCACGTTGGTTACGTTAAATTGTTGGTTACATACGTCCGTCACGTTGTTTACGTTAACTTGTTGGTTACATACGTCCGTGACGTTGGTTACGTTAACTTGTTGGTTACATCCGGCCGTGACGTTAGTTACGTTAAATCGTTGGTTACATCCGGCCGTCACGCTGGTTACGTTGAATTGTTGGTTACATCCGGCCGTCACGTTGGTTACGTTTAATTGTTGGTTACACCCAGCCGGCACCTTGGTTACGTTATATTGTTGGTTGCATCCGGCCGTTACGTTGGTTACGTTTAATTGTTGGTTACGTCCGGTCGTTACCTGGGTTACATCTGCTGCGTGGGGTACGACGCTGACAGTGAGGCACCTGTAATGGCAGAACATCTCCGTAATCTGCGAAACCACCAGCAATTAAGATCGTCGGGGCAAACCCAAGTCGGTCTCCATGCAATGATCACCGTCTAAGGCCTGATCTCTTTGAACACCGCCATTAACGGGTAATTAGCGGAAAGGACTGGGGCCTGATTGCCGAGGAGTCAAAGTGGTCGGTGCGTAGGGGACAACCCATTGTGACATGTCATAATCTCCTCGAATGATCACGGTACGGAAGCATTAATTCCTGGAGCACGCATTAGGCCTCAAGCCCCACTCTCAATCCTCGTGATGATCATTAACCCACCACCTCACCACTCACCGTCCCCCACGTATCTAACACCCCACTACTCGCTGCCCCTCCACCCTTTACTGCCCAAGCGCCAGTTGCGGCCCAGTTATGACATAAGCTATCAACCTACTCTCGATTAGGACACAAACACTACACTTTATCGAACTCCCTTAATCATCACCAACCCGGGGACGCCAACCCCACTCATCATCTTGTCTTTCATCCTACTCCTTCCCTCATCTCGCATTCTCTCTCTCTCTCTCTCTCTCTCTCTCTCTCTCTCTCTCTGGCTTTCTCTCTCCCGCTGTCTTTCTCTTGGTTATTTTTTCTCTTTTCCTTACTTCTCATTATGTCTCCCCATCACCCACCGATTCTCTCTCTCGCCTTCTCATTCTGTCTCCTCCCTCTCTGCCTGTCTCCTCACTGTGTGGGCGCTCTCTCCCTCACTCTCTCTCGCTCTCTCTGTATCTGTCTGCCTCTCGCTCTATCTTTACGAGGATCAGGTTTGTTCCACAATGTAGTACCAGACCAGGAGGAGTAAAGACCTCTAATTAGACGGTTTAACGTTCCTTCCAGTCTAAGCCAACCTACCTACGGGCCCCCACGCTATCCCAGCCACCCACCTACACCGGTCCTAATGTCTCCCGTAGGCAGATAACGGTAGTGCGCCCAGTTTTCAAATTGAGTCTCACAAAAAGTAGAGAGCAGGCATTACAGGAACCCCGTATTGCATGCCCCCCTCCCCCCCCCCCCCCCCTGCCCGGCTCTTCCCCTCCCCGACACCCTCCCCCATTGAACCCCCATGTTACTCTGGCTATCGGAAGTTTCCAGGGGACGGGTGTGTGGAGAAAGCCATGCTATGTCTGTTTTGCCCCCCCCCCCCCATCCCCGCCCTCTCTCTCCCCTCCTTACTCCCTCCTTCCTCCGACCGAGACAATTACTATTGTCAGTAATACCTCCAATGAGCTACCAGCAAGAGGTGGGATGCGGGACTGCATGAAAGAACTGTGTGGACGCTAGCACAGTGTAGTGACAGTGTAGTGACAGTGACGCTAGCGTGACGCTAACCCGCTCCAATGATAGTGACGCTAACCCGGCGTGGTGACAGTAACGCCAACCCGGTGCAGTGACAGTGACGCTAACCCGGTGCAGTGACAGTGAAGCTAACCCGGTGCAGTGACAGTGAAACTAGCGTGACTCTAACCCGGTGCAGTGACAGTGACGCTAACCCGGTGCAGTGACAGTGAAGCTAACCCGGTGCAGTGACAGTGAAACTAGCGTGACTCTAACCCGGTGTAGTGACAGTGACGCTAACCCGGTGCAGTGACAGTGAAACTAGCGTGACTGTAACCCGGTGCAGTGACAGTGAAGCTAGCGTGACTCTAACCCGGTGCAGTGACAGTGACGCTAACCCGGTGCAGTGACAGTGAAACTAGCGTGACTCTAACCCGGTGCAGTGACAGTGACGCTAATCCGGTGCAGTGACAGTGAATCTAGCGTGACTGTAACCCGGTGCAGTGACAGTGACGCTAACCCGGTGCAGTGACAGTGAAGCTAGCGTGACTGTAACCCGGTGCAATGACAGTGACGCTAACCCGGTGCAGTGACAGTGACGCTAACCCGGTGCAGTGACAGTGAAACTAGCGTGACTGTAACCCGGTGCAATGACAGTGACGCTAACCCGGTGCAGTGACAGTGAAGCTAGCGTGAATGTAACCCGGTGCAGTGGCAGTGACGCTAACCCGGTGCAGTGACAGTGACGCTAACCCGGTGCAGTGACAGTGAAGCTAGCGTGACTGTAACCCGGTGCAGTGACAGTGACGCTAACCCGGTGCCGTGACAGTGACGCTAACCCGGTGCAGTGACAGTGAAACTAGCGTGACTCTAACCCGGTGCAGTGACAGTGACGCTAACCCGGTGCAGTGACAGTGACGCTAACCCGGTGCAGTGACAGTGAAACTAGCGTGACTCTAACCCGGTGCAATGACAGTGACGCTAACCCGGTGCAGTGACAGTGAAGCTAGCGTGACTGTAACCCGGTGCAGTGACAGTGACGCTAACCCGGTGCAGTGACAGTGACGCTAACCCGGTGCAGTGACAGTGAAGCTAGCGTGACTGTAACCCGGTGCAGTGACAGTGACGCTAACCCGGTGCCGTGACTGTGACGCTAGCGTGACTGTAACCCGGTGCAGTGACAGTGACGCTAACCCGGTGCAGTGACAGTGAAACTAGCGTGACTCTAACCCGGTGCAGTGACAGTGACGCTAACCCGGTGCAGTGACAGTGAAGCTAGCGTGACTCTAACCCAGTGCAGTGACAGTGACGCTAACCCGGTGCCGTGACTGTGAAGCTAGCGTGACTGTAACCCAGTGCAGTGACAGTGACGCTAACCCGGTGCAGTGACTGTGAAGCTAGCGTGACGCTAACCCGGTGCAGTGACAGTGACGCTGCCCCGGTGCAGTGACAGTGAAGCTAGCGTGACTCTAACCCGGTGCAGTGACAGTGACGCTAACCCGGTGCCGTGACAGTGAAACTAGCGTGACTCTAACCCGGTGCAGTGACAGTGACGCTAACCCGGTGCAGTAACAGTGACGCTAACCCGGTGCAGTGACAGTGAAACTAGCGTGACTCTAACCCGGTGCAGTGACAGTGACGCTAACCCGGTGCAGTGACAGTGAAGCTAGCGTGACTCTAACCCGGTGCAGTGACAGTGACGCTAACCCGGTGCAGTGACAGTGACGCTAACCCGGTGCAGTGACAGTGAAACTAGCGTGACGCTAACCCGGTGCAGTGACAGTGACGCTAACCCGGTGCAGTGACAGCGAAACTAGCGTGACTGTAACCCGGTGCAGTGACAGTGACTCTAACCCGGTGCAGTGACAGTGAAGCTAGGGTGACTGTAACCCGGTGCAGTGACAGTGACGCTAACCCGGTGCAGTGACAGTGAAGCTAGCGTGACTGTAACCCGGTGCAGTGACAGTGAAGCTAGCGTGAATGTAACCCGGTGCAGTGACAGTGACGCTAACCCGGTGCAGTGACAGTGACGCTAACCCGGTGCAGTGACAGTGAAACTAGCGTGACTCTAACCCGGTGCAGTGACTGTGAAGCTAGCGTGACTGTAACCCGGTGCAGTGACAGTGACGCTAACCCGGTGCCGTGACAGTGATGCTAGCGTGACTGTAACTCGGTGCAGTGACAGTGAAGCTAGCGTGAATGTAACCCGGTGCAGTGACAGTGACGCTAACCCGGTGCAGTGACAGTGACGCTAACCCGGTGCAGTGACAGTGACGCTAACCCGGTGCAGTGACAGTGACGCTAACCCGGTGCAGTGACAGTGAAACTAGCGTGACTCTAACCCGGTGCCGTGACTGTGAAGCTAGCGTGACTGTAACCCGGTGCAGTGACAGTGACGCTAACCCGGTGCCGTGACAGTGATGCTAGCGTAACTCTAACCCGGTGAAGTGATTGTGACGGAAACCCGACGTGGTGACAGTGACGCTAACCCTGCGTGGTGACAGTGACGCTAGCGTGACTCTAACCCGGCACAGTGACAGTGACGCTAACCCGGAGCAGTGACAGTGACGTTAACCCGGTGCCGTGACAGTGACGCTAGCGTGACTCTAACCCGGCACAGTGACAGTGACGCTAGCGTGACTCTAACCCGGCACAGTGACAGTGACGCTAGCGTGACTCTAACCCGGCACAGTGACAGTGACGCTAAGCAGTGACAGTGACGATAACCCGGTGCCGTGACAGTGACGCTAGCGTGACTCTGACCCGGCACAGTGACAGTGACGCTAACCCGGAGCAGTGACAGTGACGTTAACCCGGTGCCGTGACAGTGACGCTAGCGTGACTCTAACCCGGCACAGTGACAGTGACGCTAACCCGTTGCAGTGAGATTGACGCTAGCGTGACGCTAACCCGACGTGGTCACAGTGACGCTAACACTGCGTGGTGACAGTAACGCTAGCGTGACGCTAACCCGTTGCAGTGAGATTGACGCTAGCGTGACGCTAACCCGGAGCAGTGACAGTGACGCTAACCCGGTGCCGTGAGAGTGACGCTAGCGTGACGCTAACCCGGAGCAGTGACAGTGACGCTAGCGTGACGCTAACCCGGAGCAGTGACAGTGACGCTAACCCGTTGCAGTGACAGTGACGCTAACATTACGCTAACCCGACGTGGTGACAGTGACGCTAACCGTGCGTGGTGACAGTGACGCTAACCTTGCGTGGTGACAGTGACGCTAACCCTGCGTGGTCACAGTGACGCTAACCTTGCGTGGTCACAGTGACGCCATGCCGAGAATGCCGACGTCCCAGCAGGGGACTGTGCCACGACTGATGAGATCTGCTCCCAGCCCCCCGCCCCCCGCCCCCCCGGTCGGCGGTCGCCGTGTGACGACTGGCAGGGGACATGTGCCGCCGACGTAAAGAAGGTGATAAAACACTTTTTGTCACAGCGTCATTTGGCGGCGCGGCACTGTACGCTTGACTAGTCCATGCAGGCGCCGCCTCCCACGCCCCACCCCTACCACCACCACCCCCACCACCCCCAACCCCACCCGACCCCCACCACCCCCAACCCCACCACCCACCACCCGACTCCCACCACCATCCTGATCACCAACCGGGCCACCTAACCAGGCGGGACGCAATAAAGACAACTTTGCAGCCAGTGGAAACGCGCCATGAACACTGACTAACGAAGCACGTGCCCCTCAAACTTTTACAACCAAATTAGACAGGAGAAAAAGCTGTTGATGGCATGGCGGCAGTTTGCCGTTGTGATTATCTTTAGTAAATGTGACCCCGACGTCAGCCACGAGCTCGCCCAGCCTGCATACCAACCAGCCTGGCGCGGATTACGGAAGTGCTTAGAGTGTATCATAATTACTAGAATTTCGGCTTCGGGAAATGTAAATGATCCATATATTTCATTAAGAAGCAATGTTTAAAAAAGGATGCCGAAAGAGAAAAAGGCTTCGGACAAGTGCGATTGCGACACTTCCACGGTTGTGTAATCTCGGCACCTAGGTGGGGCAGATTGTCGCGCCAGTGAGCCATAAATAAGGCATGAGCAGGGAATTCGCACCCCTGCTGCCCCAAATCCTCCGTGGCGCTGGTCTCAAACCAAACACAACCCGGCATTGTAAGCCTTGTGAAGACTGTCGTTACCTTCCATACATAGGCCCCGCTACCTCCTCTCCCTCCCCTCCAACCCACTCGCTTAAACGCCTTTGGCAACTCTACAAACCTGAGAATAAATATATACATATATAGGCCTACAGTGCGCACCACTTATTAATCGCACTTCGGTTAATCGTAACTTTCGCTTAATCGCAACAAATCTCCAAACCAAAAGCCATTTCCTGTGCGGAGTGCCATGTTAAAGACTACGGTTAATCGCAACACAAATTTACCTGAAAATGGGCGGGAACTTTAATCGGATATTTGTAACATTCGGAGCCAAACCCCGGTCTTGTCAGCGGGCATATACAGACGCTATCAGCTGAAACCCTGACGACTTTATAGCTTTGTTGTTATCGCCGAACTAACAGTCTCCACTAGCAAACACAAGCCACATGCTTTGTATATATGTATATGTCATTATTTATATAATAAATATATATAATATAGAATTATATATACCGGCTCGGGTGGGGCTGATCTAGATATGATGTTGTGGATAGGGTATTATGAGGGGGAGGGGGGGGGGGTGTGTGAAGCAGGCGGTTTCTCACCGGCACAACTAGTGCCGTGTTTCTGGTAGTATAGTTAATACAACCCCCGCTGTCGGCGCTGCGATCGCGATCCGAATGAGAATGCAAAGTGAAACAAACTTGGCACGCGAACAGGCTGGGTATGACCTTGGGAACCAATCTTACGCTCCTCCCAAGGGCACCGTCCGCACCCCCTCCCCCCCCTCCACCCTAGTCCCTTCCCCCCAGGCGTCCCAAGCGGGCATTGATACGAAAGAAAGGCAGCGCATCATCCATCTCGACTTGGAAGGGAAGTTAAGATCTATTTACACCCCTACCACATTGTCTCGCCTTGTGTGGCGTTGCACGGGATACGACTTTAAAAATCTTCCCATAATTGCCTTTGGCCGGAAAACGTTACTCATAAAATGGAAATAATTTGCGACTGAAAAATATTGTCCCGGTGGGACATCATGGAGGAGTTACCCATAATGAGGTCTACGAAAGTTTAAATCCTGTGGTGACTGTCGGCCCCGGTGGTGAATGTTTTGTTGTGGATGATTCAGGTGATAACCATATGGACCACCCCCCAACCCACTCCCTACGTCTCTACCCCTGGGGACCCCCAACCCACCCCCTAGTCTCTACCCATGGGGACCCCCAAACCACCCCCTACATCTCCACCCTGGGGACCCCCAACTCGACTCCTCTTTCGCTGCCGATCTCCCAATAATCAGTCCCTACTCACCATAAGAAACCAACTGTATTTTTGCCCAGAATTCCATGCCATTAAACCCTATCCTAATGCAAACTAGTTGCATCCGCTCGGGCCTGTTAAAGGCATTTCTCGCCTGGCATGACAAGGTTGATTGATAGTGTGTCACATTAGAAAAATACCCCCAAGAAATGGGAGGGAGAAGTGAAAGGGCGAGATTAACGTCTAAAGCCAGCGAGATTAACGTCACGCCCCGCGAAGCGGCCGATATCGTGTCTCTATATAGTTGACTCCAGGGAGACGATCCCATCGAAAGGTTATTCGTGTGAAAATTGTTTCCAGTGGCGTCTCGCTTATCTCCGCTCTCCAGCAGACATCCCTAGCATAGGCTAATGGCGTACCACCGGAGGCTCTACCACTAACGAGTTACCCGTTGAGGTATTTTCTTGTTTTCCATTTGCCACCGGTTATTAACCGTTGGTAATTAACTGTATCCGCATATATTGCGCAATGGATTTATGCGACGAAAAGTTACCCGAAGATATAATCAGGTTGATAGTGGCCGATATCTTTTGGATGTTTACTACGTTAAGTTTCAGAGAAAAAACTACAAACCCATTCCACAACACATAAACCGCGCTAAAATCTCCGCTGGTCTGACATACATCACTATTGTTGAACCAGAAGGAATTGTGACAAACCATAAAATCACCATGCGCAGTGAGCGAACTTAATTGGCTAGCTGTGCTCTACTTCGTTTCGTCGATTTTGGTAAATACTGGTTTAAGAAGAGCATAGCAACAGGCTGGGGTGCGCGCCTCAGATGGCCTAACTTTTGCATTGAAAAACGGCATTCTCCCCCCTGGACCCCTCCCCTCTGGATTCGCCCATATTGTAGGTTACCTGGAGTCATATAATAAAATCGATGGAGCATGTAATAAAAGACCGCAAATCAGGTAACCACAGGTAAATAAAATGAATTTAGTATCTTTATGCAGAGATGCATACTTCCTCCTTATTGCGAACGATCCGTATAGATCGACCCAGTTTCCGACTTCTAAACTTCCACCTTCACAAGTAGCAGACCCTAGTGCCGTACATTTAATTCTATGACATACTCTAGTAATTTGATGGTGTGTAATAAGCTTACTGTGTATATCTGTGGTTCCTATATCACACGACAATGTTGTCATCTCTTGCAAATCTGATGTTACAGCCTCACCAGAACCGTTATATATAATTATAATTAACTCCGTGCCATAGGCATTCCACGCCGTACCTAACAGCTCTCTTTAAGTGCTAACGCCCACTGGACGCGTTTGCGGCGCGGCGACGGAACTGACGCGGCGCGGGAAAATAGGACAGTTGAGTTGCGCTTGGCTAACGCCCACTGCACGCGTCAGCGGGACCGCCGCGGTGCCGTCGCGGTACCGTCGAGGCTCCGCGGTGAGATAGCACATGTTCTATTTTTCGGTCGTCGGTCGGCGCGCCGTCGACATTTCAGCCAAACAGAAAAAAGAATAAAATTTCAGCGCAATGCACATTCTCCATCCTGGCGGCAAAAGCGTTTGTTTCGGACACAAAGACGCGCGAAAGTTGGTGGAGACATGATACCAGATTCAGCAACTCCTGAAACTGCACTGCATGGTGTCAATCTGAAGTACATTTAAGTCCTAAACCTCTCATCGTTTGCAATGTTTAGCTCCTGTATAAGCCTGTGGTATTCTTCCAGCGTCAGTCTTCTTTGACCGGTGCGATGAATCCAATATCTCTTCCTTCTGCGACGTCTTTACGTTGCAACATGAGTGCGTCCTCATCAAAATAATCTATCTTTCATTTGTTACAAAATACCGCCAATATCTAAAAATAGCCTAAGTCGTTAATTCAGACAGCTGCTATACGTTCACTCACCGCGCGACCACCGCGTGCAGTGGGCTATAGCCACCGCGACCGAAACGCGCCGCCTCGGTTCCGTCGCCGCGTCAGTTCCGTCACCGCGCCGCGAACGCGCCCAGTGGGCGTCAGCTCTAATAATGTGCTAACCTGCTACTCTGTAATCTAATCGGCACGACAAGCACTTTCAACAGACATAATGATGACGTTTTGTAATTGGGGGACCTTCAGCCCTCGTCGAACCCCCAGATATTTCGCAATTCATGAAGCCGCCCCCAAATATGTTCAAATACAAATACATGTATATGCTATCAAATGGTCCGTCCTTTAAGCATATTTTTTCCATAGCTTGGATGCCAGCTGATATACGGTTCAGCGAAGTGTCATTTAAGGCATGTCTATGACATGAATTCAGGTCCGAAATGTACATCAGGCCCGTCACACCTTTTGTGAGTCTTACATAGATCTGCCGCCATATAGGCCTATAGCTGTAGACTGGCATATATTGTTGTGTCTATGAGTCGATACTGACAATGGAAACACTCTCACTTCTACTGAAGATTCTACTGATTTACCATGGGACTATTATTATGAGTTTGACGGACAGGTGAGGAGTTGCGGCTGATTCAGAGGTGAGAGAGGTCAGATATGTCAGATAACGTTGGTTCCAGGGCGAGATGGGTTTATCTCGAGGTTCGGACAGGGTAGGAGATATGCGCTGTCAGACAAACCCCGTCGAATTCGACATGCGACCTCATATATGAATTTTATCCCAGGAACGTTTCTGTTAAAATTTTATTTTTTCGTTGCAGTAGCCATCGGTAGGGCGCGAAATGGGTTGACATTGTGCATAGATCAATTTCACATCTGACACTTATTACCATATTCTTCATCTTTTTAAACGCCATTCAACGTGAAATGCGTTGCGATCTACGGAAACGGGATGTTCCGCTTGTGTTATAGCTCCCCGACGTCATATTTAACTGTCAAAATCGTCTTTCTTTTGTGAACATAAAGGCAGATTTGTCTGGTTTTGACCAGATTCGTCTTTTAGCGGCACCAATCTCGTACGATAACTGAATCGCTATAAATCCTTCACAATCTTTGGCATCAACGTTTCTTGTTCCATATTCTCCATATGTCATCAAATTCAAGCCTTGGTATTTATTCAACAAGAACCTTAACGCATGATATCCGCTGAAAGCGACTTTTTGTTCCAGGGATGCAGCCCCTCTGCATAAGTTGCTTTAAGAGACAATGCATTTCACTCTCACTTAGTCGTAACTGCCTTATATGCTAGTTCTACTCGTTAACTCGTTAGAGATTAGTCAAACGTGCTTGTGTGATAATCATAATCATAATCCGATTAAGTTTATCTCATTTATATGGCGTGATGCGACCATCTATCAACGGATAGAGATGGCATCTCGCTAGGGTAGCTACTGTACGCTTGTTGCGTGTGGAGTGTCAGTTTTTCTTCAAAGCCAATTATACGGAGAACAAAAGCAGACGAGACGCCCCTTTGATATAAGAGTGGCTCCCTCGCCAAACCGTGACCAGCGTAACACTGTCAGATGAAGCTGCAAACACTGCCATTGACTTAGGCTACAAAAACACAGACAAAAAGCACCATCGGACGGGCCCATGTCGCCATAGTGACGTCAGGACATTGGACGAGCCCATGTCGCCATGACGTATAGCGTGTAATGACGTCAGGACATTGGACGGACCCATGACGTACAGCGTGTAGTGACGTCAGAACATTGGACGGGCCCATGTGGCCATAGTGACGTCAAGTCATTGGACGGGCCCATGTCGCCATAGTGACGTCAGGACATTCGACGAGCCCATATCGCCATGACGTATAGCGTGTAAGGACGTCAGGACATAGGACGGACCCATGACGTATAGCGTGTAGTGACGTCAAGCCATTGGACGGGCCCATGTCGCCATAGTGACGTCAGGACATTGGACGGGCCCATGTCGCCATAGTGACGTCAGAACATTGGACGGGCCCATGTCGCCATAGTGACGTCAGGCCATTGGACGGGCCCATGTCGCCATAGTGACGTCAGGACATTGGGCGGGCCCATGTCGCCATAGTGACGTCAGAACATTGGACGGGCCCATGTCGCCATAGTGACGTCAGGCCATTGGACGGGCCCATGTCGCCATAGTGACGTCAGAACATTGGACGGGCCCATGCCGCCATAGTGACGTCAGGACATTGGACGGGCCCATGTCACCATGACGTATGGCGTGTAATGACGTCAGGACATTGGATAGGCCCATGACGTATAGCGTGTATTGACGTCAGAACATGGACGGGCCCATGTCGCCATAGTGACGTCAAGACATTGGACGGGCCCATGTCGCCATAGTAACGTCAGGACATTGGACGGGCCCATGTCGCCATAGTGACGTCAGAACATTGGACGGGCCCATGTCGCCATAGTGACGTCAGGACATTCGACGAGCCCATATCGCCATGACGTATAGCGTGTAAGGACGTCAGGACATTGGACGGACCTATGACGTATAGCGTGTAGTGACGTCAGAACATTGGACGGGCCCATGTGGCCATAGTGACGTCAAGCCATTGGACGGGCCCATGTCGCCATAGTGACGTCAGGACATTGGACGGGCCCATGTCGCCATAGTGACGTCAGAACATTGGACGGGCCCATGTCGCCATAGTGACGTCAGGCCATTGGACGAGCCCATGTCGCCATAGTGACGTCAGGACATTGGACGGGCCCATGTCGCCATAGTGACGTCAGAACATTGGACGGGCCCATGTCGCCATAGTGACGTCAGGCCATTGGACGGGCCCATGTCGCCATAGTGACGTCAGAACATTGGACGGGCCCATGTCGCCATAGTGACGTCAGGACATTGAACGGGCCCATGTCGCCATGACGTATGGCGTGTAATGACGTCAGGACATTGGATGGGCCCATGACGTATAGCGTGTATTGGCGTCAGAACATTGAACGGGCCCATGTCGCCATAGTGACGTCAGGCCATTGGACGGGCCCATGTCGCCATAGTGACGTCAGAACATTGGACGGGCCCATGTCGCCATAGTGACGTCAGAATATTGGACGCGCCCATGTCGCCATAGTGACGTCAGGACATTGGACGGGCCCATGTCGCCATGACGTATGGCGTGTAATGACGTCAGGACATTGGACGGACCCATGACGTATAGCGTGTAGTGACGTCAGAACATTGGAGGGGCCCATGTCGCCATAGTGACGTCAGGCCATTGGACGGGCCCATGTTGCCATAGTGACGTCAGAACATTGGACGGGCCCATGTCGCCATAGTGACGTCAGGGCATTGGACCGGCCCATGTCGCCACGACGTATGGCGTGTAGTAACGTCAGGACATTGGACGGGCCCATATCTCTATGATGTATAGTGTGTAGCGACGTCAAGACATTGGATGGGCCCATGTCGCCATAGTGACGTCAGGGCATTGGACCGGCCCATGTCGCCATGACGTATGGCGTGTAGTAACGTCAGGACATTGGACGGGCCCATATCTCTATGATGTATAGTGTGTAGCGACGTCAAGACATTGGATGGGCCCATGTCGCCATAGTGACGTCAGGACATTGGACGGGCCCATGTCGCGACGACGTATAGCGTGTAGTGACGTCAGGACATTGGACGTAAATCACATGATGAGATTATATTATAGATGATAAAAGCGGGAATAGATGTATTCAGTGTCATTTATATGGCATTGTGCGACACTAACGCTCGACCGGCGGACCGAGTCGAGTATTTCACTGATCGGTCGAGTGTTAATGCCGAGACACTGGACCGGCCGTTCTTGTAATTGTTTCGTCGCACTATAAACTCCATCAGACACTGTTTCAGCAATACAAATCTTCTTTTTTTATTAAAAAATACGGTGCGTGCGCGAGCTGCCTGACCTATTCCAGATATAGGGATGTACAGTCACTATGGGATCTGATCGAGACCCTACGAGACAGGTATACTTATGCTGTACTTCAATGGTTTAGCATCAACGGCCTGCGCTCCCGGGGGAGGGGGGGCACCACATATAGTTAGGTATCTCTATATGGGCCGCCCAAATGACGCCTTTTTTCTCTCAATCCCGGAAGCAAAAATCTACAATTTCTCTCGATGTGCCCATCTGAGATTGACTTTTTGTTAAAATTGCAGTTCTTGACTATATAGTCCAGTTGGTATCGAAAGTGTTCAAATAATTACCCCCGGACACTTTGTCATGACTGTCAGTGTCTCTTTTAGCGTACATTTCCCTGGTTGTTCGCTCGCTTCACAGAAAAAGGCTAAAGCTGTCCATGGATGCACAACTAACCACGGAATGAATTCAATGCGCATATCAGAATTATTACCATCCGAATAGGTTTATGTAATATATGAGCGGTTAGACAGTTGATAACCCGGAATGCGGCTGTTTCATGAGTGACTGTCAGTATCAGGCGAGCTAATGTGTTGTGTGGGTTTTCCCTGTCGTATGACGTAATACTGACCGGGCACGCTGTGCAGACATCCTATTATAGCATCGTTTGCGAGATCTCGATAGTCCAAGCCTCCAAACGCGCCAAAACCGAATTATATTCTCGGAAAGAAGCAGTGACTGAGAAAATCAAGAAATCAAGAAATGTGTTTACATCCATAATGCAAGGCATGGCTTAAGTTTTTTGTTAAGTGTATGTGTAGGGTGGGGTGTGAGGTGGATAGTGTGCATGGCCTCATCCAGTGTAGTGATACCACAGCCGGTCGAGTGTACTTGCTACCTTACAAACCGACCGGTCTTGTACAGCTTAAAGTTTGTTTCACACACTGATATGGCCATTCCATTATACCCCCTCCGCACTCTGGCAGAGGCTCTACCCGCACGCTGCCTCAAACAGCGGCTTGAACGCACCAACAGCGCCATCTTTACCGTGTAGGTCACCGGTTTAGATCCGATCACGTGACATTCTCACAACCATTTCACTTCCGCTTACGTTACGTCACCGACATACGTACGTCACACGGACGTACGAAATTACTGGTGCGCGATATTAAAAATAATAATTAAGATATAAATTAGAGAGAGACTTACCTCTGAATATATTGCTGAGCAAAGTGATCGGGAGAACAACTATGGTGACGATAATATCGGCCACAGCCAGGTTAGCCAGGAAATAGTTGGTGACAGTCCGCATCTGCGGGTTCTTGTAGATAACGGTCAGGACGAGAGCGTTGCTGACGACTGCCAGGCAGAATACGATGAGGTAGGCCAACGAGAACAGTACGATGATTTCTGGCGGTTGCTTTAACATGGGCGGGTGGATCCAGACCCGGGACGTGTTTCCGTCGTCATCGCCCCACGGGATCGCCGTACCGTTCACCACGGTCGCGTTGCCATAGACACCGGTCGCGAGGAAGTCATCCCCGGAGAAGGTGCCCCCGCCTGGGGTGTGTCCTTCAGCCGGGGTCATGTTGCTTGGCGACGGCAGGTAAAGGGCCTCCGCGGTTCCCATCCTGCGACCGCCAGCCAACACCTTGTCAACAATAAATAATAGTATGGCCGGTAAGCCTGTGAAGACAACCGCGGATGCTTAGTTCAGCCTCAGTGTACGTTCGGTCGATGCTATGATAACCACACGTGGAGTCTTTATTCCATTTTGATTCCAGGTGTGATGTTTAAAGTCCATCCAGAATCGTTAATTTAGTCCATGCCTCCGTGTGTGTCGCCAGTTGATATCAAGCACTGGGGAATATAGCCTGGAAAATGCGATTAAATGCGATTATTTAAATAAAATAGAAGAAATCAGGACAAACAGAACCAGCTGTACACATGTCAATATTTACACGATAGAAATTGGTATCTTGATGGCGGCAGGCGTGTATACCAAGGATAAACCGTGTCTATGACAAGTTCTTGCGTGTAATAAATCTCAGCCTTCATCAGTGTTTTGATTTCGGCGTATTTAAAGACGTCTGGTTGCAATCAAAAATCATAAAACGCCTGTGATCTTACAGGCTATATTTATATCCCGTATAATACATAGATTTATATTTTGCACACAAAAAAAA
This sequence comes from Arenicola marina, assembly GCA_964019135.1. Taxonomy (NCBI): domain Eukaryota; kingdom Metazoa; phylum Annelida; class Polychaeta; family Arenicolidae; genus Arenicola; species Arenicola marina. The sequence continues at coordinate 45,515,822 of OZ025251.1, forward strand.
ACATCTTTCTTTAACAAGATTTCACTTACTATTGTAAACGGAAACGCGCCGGGCATAACTCGTTACTGCGCGCGGTTTCCTCCCGGCGGAGAACATATGGACACTGGTATTTGTCTGCGTGCTAGAAGGTCAGTTATCGGCTGGGCGCTGGGCGTCTCGGTATATGATCCTAGGTCTGCTGACGTGACACTGCTGCCCCTCGGGCAACGTCGCTCCTAGTGCTCATAAGGGAAACTCCTCGGATATCTGTTTATCAGATATACTTAATACGCCTCGCCGCCCATTGGCGTCGTGGACGAGAGTACCGCGAGAGTACAGCGAGGGTACCGTCCAGCTACAGAGGACAGGGCGCCGTAGGACATAAACAGCGCGGCGACGTGCGACGTCTGTGAAGTCGCCGAGATCAAGACGAAACCCCGTGACGGAGTAATTCACTGGAGCACACTCCCTCCTTCGCCCGGTCTGACCAGGGTGGTGATGGCGGCGCACTGTCGCCGAGGATGTGAGTGAATGGGCGGTCCTGGCTGGCGGGCTGGCTGGCTGCCTGGCTGGTTGCCTGCCGGGGGAGGAAGATGAGGCAAGGCGAGACCCCAGAGGCGGTGTTCAACTTCTACTCTCAGTGACATTTACCTCGGGTGTTCCCAGTTCTCCCCCATGCAGCCAGGGTTCTGGCGGCGTCGGTCCGGCCCACCCCCAGTGTCACCACCGCTCACCCACCCCTCGCCCTCTCTCACTTACTCTGTATCTCCCTCTTTCTCTCTCTCCCTCTTTCTGTTTCCCTCTTTCTATCTCTCTCCCTCCCTAGATTTCTCCAGCAAAAGGCGGAGGGGAAAAAGTCTATGACAATCGTCGGCGGCTATGCAGTGATGATTCTCCAGTGGTTGTCTGACCGGCTAGGTTGGGGACAGCCCAGTTCAGCCTTGCCGTGGTGGTGGCTCGGGATGCAGCAGCCCTGTGTCCCTTCTCCTCCCCGCCTGTGGCTGGCTCTGGCCCCTATGTCTCCTCTCACCGCTCCGGCACGCTGTCGCCCGCCATGAGCCGCCGGCAGAGTGGAGTGGAGTGCAATGACGGCAAAGCTCGGCTCCGCAACCTCCGCCACTGGTCGCGAGTCGCGTCACCGCCAGTCGACACTGGTCAGCATGCCTCCCTCCCTTCCTCCCGCCGTCCCATCCCCTTCCCACCCTCTTGACTTGGCCTCGGACCAGGCCGGCTGTGCGTCACCACACCCCCCCCCCTCCCCCCCACACCCCGTGTCCTGATGGCGACCTGCCCACCTTGTGGCTGTGGCTGCTCCTGCCGCCGGCAATTGCGTCAGTGGTGGGAGAGGGGTGGGTGGAAGGACTTCAGAGGAGTGGCCTAAGAGCTTGAGATTTGAGGTGAGGGAGGTAGAGCGGGGGTGGGGGGGTGTCTTGGGGTCACACGCAGAGATTGATGTAGCAGAGAGATTGCACATATGGATGACGGGGACAGGGTGGAAGTGTCAGAGGAGGAGGAGGGGAGGAGAGGGGGGCGGGGGCGGGGGGGGGGGCAGGCAATATACCATCGCCACAAAGGCCTTAGGGTAAGGTAAGGCAGCAAGCTGGCGGGGAAGAGCTAGTTTGAGCAGAGAAAATCTCACCTTCAGGGCATTACAGTGCATTATCGCATTCCTTCATCTATCGCTAACCTTGGACACAGTCCCAATCTCAGCCCCCTGTTTCTTCTAATTGCACGCCCCCTCCACCGATCCAGTGCTGCCTCATTGCCCTTCATCTCCTGCCCATGTGTGTCCCTAGGTTGCCCCCCCCCCCAATCTCACTGCCCATCCTCATGTTCTGGGCGATCCCCATTCCATCACAGCCCCACTCCCCTACCCCCCCCCCCCCCCCACTCCCCTACCCATCCCCTTATCAGGGGTCGAGGGCGGGATAGAAATGCCTCCCCCTAACAGCTAATTAACAGAGGTGACGGTGGCTCGTCGGATAGGGTGAGAGGCTTGACCTGATAGAAGAACGCCGAGGGGATGCCATCGGTAGCCATGGATAGCAGCCGGACTCTCCACCCCTCCCGTTAATAACCCTCGCTTGGCTCTCCCACACACTCGCCTTCAGTCAGAAGCAGGTCCGTTTCTTCCGGGGAAGCGTTGGTCTACCATACGGCCCACGTAGATTGTTTTGTATCCTTCGTACAAGGGCAAAAGACCCTTGACCGTAAACATGTCTCGATCTAACCTTCGGCTTCCCCCGGCCATGAAAGGACCCCTGACACTCCCCACCCTCACATCTTCCTGCAGCCCTCCTCTGCAATCTCACAGGCAAGGTCTCTCAAACACCTACTCAACAACGCCTCATCATCTACACCCAAATAAGGGCAACCTGCATTTACCGCCCAAACAATGACCATCTGCCTTCCCCAACAACACAATGACCTCCTTGCTTCCTCACCCAAGGACCTTCTCCCTTTCCCACCAACACAAGGGCCACCTTCCTTCCTCACCAACACAAGGGCCACCTTCCTTCCTCACCAACACAAGGACCTCCTCAATACCCTGTCCACACAAGGACCACCTCCCTTCCCCACCCACACAAAGACCACCTCCCCTTCCTCACCAACACAAGACCCACCTCGCTTCCTCGCCCACACAAGGACCACCTTCCTTCCCTGTCCACACAATGACCACCTCCGTTCCCCACCATCACAGAGACCGCCTCCCTTCCAAACCAAAACAAAGACTTCCTCCCTCCCCCACCTACACACGGACCACCCTCTCCCCCACCCACACACGGACTACCTCCCTTTTCCACTCACACAAGGACCTCCTCCCTTCTCCACTCACACAAGGACCTCCTTCCTTCCTCACCAACACAAGGACCACCTCACTTCCCCAACAACACAAGAACCTCCTTCCTTCTCACCCAACACAAGGATCTCCCCCCTTTGTCACACACAAAAGGACCTCGTCCGTTCCCCGCCAACACAAGGACCTCCACCCTTCCCCACCCACACAAGGACCACCTCCCTTCCTGACCAACACGAGGACCTCCTCCCCTTCCCACAAACACAAGGACTCTCTCCCTTCCCCATTCACACAAGGACCACCTCCCTTCTCCACCAACACAAAGACCACCCCTCTTCCCCAACATCACAGGGACCTTCTTCCTGCCCACCAACACAAGGACCACCTCCCTCCCCCACCATCACAAGGACCTTCTCCCTTGCCCACCCACACAAGGACCACCTCCTTCCCCACCAACACAAGGACCACCCCGCTTTTCCACCAACACAAGGACCACCTTCCTTCCCCACCAACACAAGGACCACCTCCCTTCCCCACCAACACAAGGGCCACCTTCCTTCCTCACCAACAAAAGGACCTCCTCCCTTCCCTGTCCACACTAGGATCACCTCCCGTTTTTACCCGCACAGGGACCACCTCCCTTCTCCACCCACACATGGCCTACATCCCTTCCCCACCAACACAAGGGCCACCTTCCTTCCTCACCAACACAAGGACCTCCTCTCGTCCCCACTTACACAAGGACCACCTCTCTTCCCCATCAACACACAAGGACCACCTTCCTTCCCCACCAACACAAGGACTTCCTCCTATCTCAACCAACACAAGGACCACCTCCCTTCGCCACCAAAACAAGGACCGCCTCCCTTTCCCACCAACACAAGGACCTCCTCCTATCTCAACCAACAAAAGCACCACCTCCCTTCGCCACCAAAACAAGGACCACCTCCCTTCGCTACCAAAACAAGGACCTCCTCCCTTTCCCACCAACACAAGGACCTCCCTTTTCCACACACAAGGACCTCCTCTCTTGCCCACCAACACAAGGATCTCCACCCTTCCCCACTCACCCAAGGACCGCCTCCCTTTCCCACACACACAAAGACATCCTCTCTTCCCCACCAACACAAGGACCTCCTCACTTCTCCCCCTTCCCTTCCCTGTCCACACAGGACCACCTCCCTTCCCCACCCACCCGAACAGAGAAGGGGGGGGGTTTGTATGGGTGGGATAAGTATAATATGTTTATTAATAGCCTAATTATATTAAAGCAATATGTATATGTAAACAAGGGAGAAGGGCATCCCCTGATTGGGTTGCTTGTTGGGTATATTTTCCGATAACTGGTAAACCGATTCCGTACTTTATACAATAGCGATTGTATCGGATAATTGAGATAATATGACATGTATATGACATTATATATGTCAAAAAACGTTGCTTCGGATAATAAAATTAATAATGCTTCGGATAATAAAATTATTTAAAAAATGAACTAACCTCATAGCAAAGGCCCCCAACTCAGACATCACAGCCTCTGAACCCACTACCATACCCCGCCACCCCGACCTTCTGGTAGAGACATGCACCTAACCCTCGCCCCTCCTCACCCCCCCCCCCCCCACCCCATCACTCCCTCCACCCCACTCGCCCTGTCCGCCGTCACCCTGGCACAGAAACAGCCGGATATCGGCCGAGCATTCCTTAAGGGCAGACCGACTCCGATTGGTGGCACCCTCTGATTGCGCGGCACGTAGACACGGGCGCGCATATGGTCCGTGCTCGGGTGCAACCAGGGCAGAAGGAGCTGGGGACTTGTAGGAGGGGCGGGGTGAGGGGTGGGGGCGGCAGGGGCGGCAGGGGCGGGCGGGAGGGGCGGGGCGGGGGGGGGCATCAGGGGCGGGAGGGCCTGGATGGCAATGGCGGAGATATGGGCGTGGCAGGCGCTTCCCGCCAAACAGGTGTGGAGGCAGACGATAGGTGAGACGCCATCTAGTAAACCGAACCCAGCGTCTAAGCTATATACATCAGCGCAGGAGACATTTACAAGGCAGCGCAACCTCCGCTGGTAAATACTTTTCACTGAAACTACGGCTGCCTCCATAACGTGATAAGCTCATCTTACTTCTCGCAACACCTCAAGACTTGAGAGCTAACAAACGCGCTCATATACGTCTTTTTTTCCACCACCCACACAAGGACCACTCCCTCCCCCCCCCCCCCACACACAAAGACCATACATAACACATGTCCACCCATAAGTAACATGCAGTATAATAAACATAGAATAAATAACATACAATGAATAACAATGTGGGTCACATTGTTATCCAATTAAAATAGTTCTGTTAATTAAGCTCTGTTTGGCGTGGGTATTCCTCCGCGTTGGCTTGTCGTGATGCGGCTCACTGACACCCTCCGCGAACAACAATTATCGGCTGACCACAAAGCGTTGTATCGCTCACCAGGATCTGATTACAATGACCCCTCAAAATGTTACACCTTCACAAAGCCATATACTCTTCATACTTGACCACACCTTTTTCTCATGATAGAGCCAATCGCTGGCATAAGATAATGCCAAACATTGTTTATAATTGTATATGTATTGTCGTTGTCTTTAGTAAAACTAAACGTTGTCCTTAGCATCATCAAACGTTGTCTTCAATAATAGCAAACGTTGTGTTCAATAATATCAAACTATGTCTTATAATACCAAACGTTGTCTAATAATACCCAAAGTTGATACCGAACTTTTTTTATAACAGTACATGTACCAACGTTATCTATGATAATGACACCAAATGTTGTTGATACAAAATATCAGACGCTTATCATAGCTTCAAACGCTGCCTATATTAGGATCGGCGTGGGCATTTTGTTGTTTATTTCAATGATTATGGTCTGTATGGCATGCGATATCATCCGTAAATATAGCTTATATATATATATACTGACAAAGAAAGGTCAAGGGATGTCATTTCTACCTACTTCTACATCTTTTTTTGTCGATGACCTCACTGACCGTGAAGTACTGCCCCTGTTTGCTTACACCCTGTCCCCCTGTCTTCCGCCCATTATACAGCCCTCACCCTTTAAGTTACCCTTGTTAACATGCCGACAATAACACACCGCGGCCATGTCACGGGACCCAATCGGCGAGATCCGACGTGATCTCGTCTCTCGCGTGTTTGATCACGTGGGACCCGCGCTTCCTCAGTGGCTCCTCACATCTGACCCACGTGACACAGGGATCAACGCACCGGAAGTACATAGGGGAGGGGTTACCGAGCCATCGTGAGGCCAACGTCCCCTGATGTCCATTGTGACAGACACAGCCACAGTATTGCACGCGAAGCAATCTACTCAACAGGCATCTATCTGTCAGCGTGCACTTTGGCCTGATCGCAAGGGACCTGTCCGAGTAAACATGACGTCACACAATCACACAAGGACCTCCTCTCCCCCCCCCCCCCTCCCCACACCCCCCACACACACAAGGACCACCTCCCTTTCTCACCCACGCAATGACCATCTCCTTTCCCCACCCACAAGGACCGCCTCCCCTCCCCCAACACACAAGGACCTACCCTTCCCCACGCACACAAGGACCACTTCCCTTCCCCACACACACAAAGACCAGTCCCCTTCAAACCCACACAAGGACCACTCCCCTTCCCCACCAACACAAGGACAACCTCCCTTCTTCACCTACACAGGGACCACCTCCCTTCCTCACCAACACAAGGACAACCTCCCTTCACCACTCCCAGCAACCTCCTCCCTTCCCCACCCACAGCAACCTCCTCACTTCCCCACTCACAGCAACCTCCTCCCTTCCCCACCCACAACAACCTCCTCCCTTCCCCACCCACAGCAACCTCCTCCCTTCCCCACCCACAACAACCTCCTCCCTTCCCCACCCACAGCAACCTCCTCCCTTCCCCACCCACAACAACCTCCTCCCTTCCCCACCCACAGCAACCTCCTCACTTCCCCACTCACAGCAACCTCCTCCCTTCCCCACCCACAACCTCCTCCCTTCCCCACCTATAGCAACCTCCTCCCTTCCCCACCCACAGCAACCTCCTCCCTTCCCCACCCACAGCAACCTCCTCCCTTCCCCACTCACAGCAACCTCCTCCCTTCCCCACCCACAGCAACCTCCTCCCTTCCCCACCTATAGCAACCTCCTCCCTTTCCCACCCACAGCAACCTCCTCCCCTCCCCACCCATAGCAACCTCCTCCCTTCCCCACCCACAGCAACCTCCTCACTTCCCCACCCACAGCAACCTCCTCACTTCCCCACCCACAGCAACCTCCTCCCTTCCCCACCCATAGCAACCTCCTCCCTTTCCCACCCACAGCAACCTCCTCCCCTCCCCACCCATAGCAACCTCCTCCCTTCCCCACCCACAGCAACCTCCTCACTTCCCCACCCACAGCAACCTCCTCACTTCCCCACCCACAGCAACCTCCTCCCTCCCCCACCCATAGCAACCTCCTCCCTTTCCCACCCACAGCAACCTCCTCGCTTCCCCACCCATAGCAACCTCCTCACTTCCCCACCCACAGCAACCTCCTCCCGTGGGGAAAAAGCCATGGAATTCTCTCCTACTCCCTTAGTGTTCACAGACTCATTATGTCTTTTTAGCTTGGGTTTAGTGTCACGATCTTGGCTATGGCAGTTTTCTTATTTGCAAATTTGGAAACACTCCTCTTTCTTAAAATCAGTATCTGTGTCCAATGTGTAAAAACTCAAATAACTTGGGGGCATCGAAGGCCATTCTCTGGAAGCTTCTTCTAGCCAACAGCGGACAACTATCAATCGTACCCATATGAATAACATTCTTTTTAAACTCTTTACTTTTTAGGCTCTCCACTCTTCACTCCGTGCTCTCCAATCTGCCGGAACTTGGCACCCTGGTGGAACTTTAACGTGCATTCTCCCGACGGCAGAGGTCGCTTGTTCCTCGCCATATCTCTCGGCCACAGGTAAACCGCCAGGTTCACAATAGCGGGGTTATACCTTTTACAAAGAGTGCAGAATTTAAACTCTTTGGTTATCATTTGGTCACAAGTTGAAATGCCTTGGCGAAATGTTATGTCAAACCAAACAGGTTTGGCCTTGACCGGTTCCCAAAACAAAGAGGACAAGAGAATATAGCCTCAATTTACTCACAAGCGAAAACGATTGCATTGCCTGTACGGGCGATAATCGATGCAGTTAGAATAATGTTTAATTTTCACGTGGCGGGCGTTAACGATCAACTCTGATCTAGGTTAACGTGCGATACGGGTGCAGGGGAGGTTGCTGGAAGCGATTCTGGCCCCGTCATCAGCTCATAGATAAACAGGACGATCTGGTGTAGTGCCAGTGACGAGTTATATTTGCATGTGCAAACATGTGTAAAGTAAAGTAAAGGCTACTGTTCAGACCGTGGCGTCCTTGATGAGAACGGAACACAAGCTGTCAGCAATCCATGGTGGATGGTGGGGTTGGGGGAGGGGGGGCGTTACGGGGGCGTTACGGTGGGGGTTACGGGGCGTTACGATGGGGCGTTACGGGGGCGTTACGGGGGACGTTACGGGGGCGTTACGGTGGGGGGTTACGGTGGGGGTTACGGGGCGTTACGGGGGGGGTTACGGGGGCGTTACGGGGACGTTACGGGGGACGTTACGGGTGCGTTACGGGTGGCGTTACGGGGGGCGTTACGGGGGAGGTTACGGGGGCGTCACGGGGGCGTAACGGGGGGCGTTACGGGGGAGGTTACGGGGGGCGTTACGGGGGCGTTACGGGATGTGTTACGGGGTGTTGAGGATGTAGTGGAAGGCTAATAAGCAGCCATTTTTGAGCTGCCAAAATCTCAGCGCTGGTGCCAGAAGGGTGTAAAGCGTGCATTGCCATGCGATTCCCCAGACCTTGTGCCAGGGTTAACTATCCGCTCATCTCCGCATACACCCGTCAGCTCGTTACCTATATAAGGACCCTATACACTAGGATTGTTTTACATCCGTCGTCCTTTTGTCTTGACTCCCACCCCCACCCGCACCCACTCACACCGATTCCCTGCCCCACTAATATTGACCGGTGTGTGACGCTACCTAAGCCGTCACGAAGCAGTGGCATCGGTCACACTCTCTGACCCTGTGAGATAACCGACCACCGTGCCAAGCAAGCCACTGGGAGGACCTGACCTACGACGGGTTGGGGACACGTCATTTCGCACATGGTACACTCACCCCTACCCATCACCCACGCCCTCCTTGGAGCTTCTACCAAGCCTACCCCCATACATCCCCCCCCCCCACCCGCCGCTTCTCACCTCGTCCCCGTCTGCTTCCACGGGATATGTTGCCAACCTTGGCTTGTCACATAGTCCGACGTCCGTCGCCACTTCCGGGTCAGCTTGCCCCTCCCTCTCCCTGTTGGGGGCGCTCAGGCTACAACACCGGGAGCGGAGGAGGGGGGGGGGGTGGAGTAAGGAGCGGGTCGGCGGGGGTTTGTAGAAAATGAAACCCCCGTGAGGTGACGGGAGATGTGAGACGGGGGGTGCCGGTAGGGGCTGGGGGTGAGTGTGGGGGCTGGGGGTGAGGGTAGGAGCTGGGGTGAGGGTAGGGGCTGGAGGTGAGGGTAGGAGCTGGGGGTGAGGGTAGGTGCTGTCGGTAAGGGTAGGAGCTGGGGGTGAAGGTAGAAGCTGGCGTTGACGGTAGAGGCTGGGGGGGTGAGGGTAGGACTGGGGGTGAAGGTAAGGCTGGGGGTGATGATAGGGGCTGGGGTTGAGGGTAGCAGCTAGCGGTGAGGGTAGAAGTTGGCGTTCACGGTAGGGACTGGGGGTGAGGGTAGGGGCTGTGGGTAAAGGTAGAGACTGGGGGTTAGGGTAGAGGCTGGGGGTTATGTTAGGGGCTGGGCTTGGTAATGGGTAGGGGCTGGGGCGGCAGTGGTGTGCTATGGTAGTAGCTGGTCTTTTAAAGCACGGGATAACGGCGGTCTGATGGATGTTCTACAGAAGATGATGGGCCGCCTAACAGTGCTGTATGAGATGGAAGCAAAGGTAGCAGCAGATCCACCTGAAAACAGACGTGATTACCGGACCATAATGGTGCTGGCTCTCAGCGAGCCAGGGGCTGCCAGACAAAGGTAATTGACAACATTATTACGTTCTCTTCCAGTCGCCATGTTTAACCTAGCCCACCACCACCACCACCACCACCCTTTGCGCCGTTCCGGGTCTTAATACCCTCAACCCCTCAATCCTCACCCCCATCCTCCACCCTCCGACCTCCACCCTCCGACCTCCACCATCGTTGCCACCCCGACTGACCACGTAGCACAGGCACCACTCATTCGCCACCCCTTGCCATGCAGCCACACGCCCCCCCCCTCCACCCCTACACCCGGCCCCACCGGCCCCACGCCACCCGACCCCGCCCCCTCCCCCCCCCCCCCCCACGAGTCCGCCAGTCCTGCACCTGTCCTGCCGAGGTATCCGTCGCTAGGTTCGTCTTTGAAACGCGTCTATGCGTAGCAGTGACCGGGGAAGAATTTAATTTAGGGCTGGATGTGAAAGCGCATGTCCTCCTACCTGTCGAGGACTCCACGGCCACGAAAGACCCAGCAAAGGAAAGAGTCAACTAGTGAAATGGAATCTTTGAAGCCGGTGGCGACGGGTATGTGAACGACGTGAAAGGAGAAGGCTTTGTGGCCTCACATTAGCATGGCGGTTGGGAAGGAAGCGGCGGGAGAGAAAAAACGAGGGAATTAAAGGTAGTCAGTTTGGCAAGGAGATTGCCAGACATCGGTTTCAATTGTATCGTTATCTCGCCGGGCCTAGCGACCCAGGCGACATGCTCTTTGTGAAATCCACCCCCCACCCCTCCCCACACACATCTATCCCCCACCCCACCCCCACCCCCTTCCCGCTCAGTGCAGGTCCGCCGCTGAGGCCGGGGAGCCTCTTTAATGCGTTTAGCGAATTATATCATACGTCATCGGATGACGTTTTCCTAAAATCCGAAATTTGTATCTGACGATTCGCGGTAATAGAAGGTGTCAGACTGGGGGCGGCGACCGAACTCTTAGAGGGGATCACTGAGTAGAGAAATGGGGTAAGCCTAAAGGTGATCAGTTTAGCTTACAGATAAGGTGGAATTATGAAAATAATCCATTTGAAAAGAATGTAGTAATTGCAAATGTGATCAGTTCACAGAGATGGTAAAGTTATGAAGGTGATCAGTTTGACAAGGAATGGTGGCTGTAAATATGGACTACATTTACAAAGGTGGCGGATTATACAGGGGATCAATTTACGAAGGTGGCGGAATTGTAAAAGTCATCCATTTTCGTAGATAGTGGAGTAGCATAGCTGATCAACTGGAGCGTTGGATAAGCAAGACATATGGTTGAATAATAGCGAGCGCAGGCGAGCTCTTAAGGTAACATGCATGCATATTTTTGCGCGAGCTCTTAAGGTAACATGCATGCATATTCAAAGTCCATTTCAAGCATAGGATTAGGACTTTCATTTCGCGTAACAACCCCCATGAGACGTTTTCGGATTCGGAGTAAATATCAGCTGTACATAAATATATTCAAGCAAAGAGAGGTCGAAGCCTATTATGTCATATCTTTAATAATTAAATCACCTGCCCCACAAAATTAGGGAATAAATTATTTAATGTTAACACTGAATGTATTCTTCAAATTAAAGTTAATTTATAAGCGACGCGCTAAATGTCTGTTGCCAAGCAGGGCGCTCTTGGTGACCGCCCATCGGCTGCTGTCATATTGAGTAGTTGTGACGTCAAAATGTTATAAATATGACGTCATCTGTTGCCAAGCAGGGCGCTCTTGGTGACCGCCCATCGGCTGCTGTCATATTGAGTAGTTGTGACGTCAAAATGTTATAAATATGACGTCATAATGTGAGTTCCTAAGCAGCCGAATGATACGCCACAAGCACGTGCATGGTATACGTCATCCCGCCAAAGGTATTCTTTATGGCAAGCCGAAGTGTGATTAATTTTGAATATTAATCTAGATGTATCCCCTCGGAATATCTGAATTAATAAATATACGCTCGCATTTTTTAGGTAGCACCTATCCATATTATGAATAATGGAATAATAATGAAAAATGATTTACATACTGTGTTACGTCGTGTATTTTGGTGATCACACAGCCGAGTTGGTGACATTAGGAACGCCATTATGGCACTTAAGACACGCAGTAGCTCAATAACGATTCATTTGCTATATAAAGCACAAAGTTACAATGTTTTGGGGGATTTCATCTGTTCATTTCGACTCATCCACCAACCTACCAACAACGGATGAAAAGGCTGGGCTGGCCCCCACACCGGCCCCCGCCCCCCCCCCCCCTCCACGCCAGCCTTCTCCCGCAAAACACACACACCCCGGGGGGGGCGGTACTTAATACATTGCTTGGGTTTGGGGGGGGGGGGAGTCCGCGGTAAAGCTCCCACCCCCCTTTTCACCCCCAAAATCTGATCAGTCCGGGGCGTTTTACCGCCAAAATCCGCTCGGATGGGGTTTTTTTTCTGTTGACCCGCCCTATGAACGCACATTTTCAGAGCCCCCCCCCCCCCCCACTCCCTCCGGGGTCGCAACTTTTAAAATATCCGCTATTTAGGGGTATCTTTTTCATCACAAATATCCGCGCTCTCAGGCATCAAGGCCCCCGCGGAACCCCCCACCAACAGATTTGTATAATAGTTCCCCCCCCCCCCTCCCCCCCCCCCGGCACACCCTACACACACTGCTGGCCAGTGGTAACCATGATCAGGCGGGGCACAACATAATATCAACGACCCGCAATAACTCATCAATACTGTTAGCTGCGACAGCCAATAGACACAGACTGATAAATGGTTGACCCCCGATGTCATTAGCGGCACGATGATGAAGCCAATAGATGGCATAAGTCGTTACACAATGAACGCCACACCCCCACAAACTACAAAGGAATAGTCTCGTCAACATAACGAGCCACAGAGCCTGCCAATCAACAATAATGAGCTGTATGACAAGGAATTTCTCCTGGTGCTTGTTAAAGTGCGTCCATCAAAGCGAACTGGTTTCGTTAACGTCACTTATCATGCGTTACTATGTTGCGAAGAGGGTGAACCGTGGTCAAGCCGACTCGCAAATACTGACAAAATGAATACTGGATAAATAAGACACCACACATACAATAATTACAATCTCAGATTAATGGCATGGATAACATATTTTTTTAAATAAGTGTCAGTCCCGATTGCAATAAACATCTTAGGTGGCAGACGATATCAGGATGGACTCTGGATGTGGCCGACCACACCACGTAAACATGGACAGTGGGTGTGGCCGACCACACCACGTAAACATGGACACTGGATGTGGCCGACCACACCACGTAAACATGGACACTGGATGTGGCCGACCACACCACATAAACATGGACACTGGATGTGGCCGACCACACCACGTAAACATGGACACTGGATGTGGCCGACCACACCACGTAAACATGGACACTGGATGTGGCCGGCCACACCACGTAAACATGGACACTGGATGTGGCTGACCACACCACGTAAACATGGACACTGGATGTGGCCGACCACACCACGTAAACATGGACAGTGGATGTGGCCGGCCACACCACGTAAACATGGACACTGGATGTGGCCGGCCACACCACGTAAACATGGACAGTGGGTGTGGCCGACCACACCACGTAAACATGGACACTGGATGTGGCCGACCACACCACGTAAACATGGACACTGGATGTGGCCGACCAAACCATGTAAACATGGACAGTGGGTGTGGCCGACCACACCACGTAAACATGGACACTGGATGTGGCCGACCACACCACGTAAACATGGACACTGGATGTGGCCGACCACACCACGTAAACATGGACAGTGGGTGTGGCCGACCACACCACGTAAACATGGACACTGGATGTGGCCGACCACACCACGTAAACATGAACACTGGATGTGGCCGACCACACCACGTAAACATGGACACTGGATGTGGCCGACCACACCACGTAAACATGGACACTGGATGTGGCCGACCACACCACGTAAACATGGACACTGGATGTGGCCGACCACACCACATAAACATGGACACTGGATGTGGCCGACCACACCACGTAAACATGGACACTGGATGTGGCTGACCACACCACGTAAACATGGACACTGGATGTGGCCGACCACACCACATAAACATGGACACTGGATGTGGCCGACTACACCACGTAAACATGGACAGTGGATGTGGCCGGCCACACCACGTAAACATGGACACTGGATGTGGCCGACCACACCACGTAAACATGGACACTGGATGTGGCCGACCACACCACGTAAACATGGACACTGGATGTGGCCGACCACACCACGTAAACATGGACACTGGATGTGGCCGACCACACCACGTAAACATGGACACTGGATGTGGCCGGCCACACCACGTAAACATGGACACTGGATGTGGCTGACCACACCACATAAGCATGAACACTGGATGTGGCTGACCACACCACATAAGCATGGACACTGGATGTGGCTGACCACACCACGTAAACATGGACACTGGATGTGGCCGACCACACCACGTAAACATGGACACTGGATGTGGCCGACCACACCACGTAAACATGGACACTGGATGTGGCCGACCACACCACGTAAACATGGACACTGGATGTGGCCGACCACACCACGTAAACATGGACACTGGATGTGGCCGACCACGCCACGTAAACATGGACACTGGATGTGGCCGGCCACACCACGTAAACATGGACACTGGATGTGGCTGACCACACCACATAAGCATGGACACTGGATGTGGCTGACCACACCACATAAGCATGGACACTGGATGTGGCTGACCACACCACATAAGCATGGACACTGGATGTGGCTGACCACACCACGTAAACATGGACACTGGATGTGGCCGACCACACCACGTAAACATGGACACTGGATGTGGCCGACCACACCACGTAAACATGGACACTGGATGTGGCCGACCACACCACATAAACATGAACAGTGGCCCAATACAACTCGTCACCAATAATATTGGATATTTCCCCGAAGCTGTTGACAAAGGCGGCTTGGTCTACGGGGACATTATGTAACCAATGTTGAGGTTATATATATCTGTGTTGACAACGCACGCTGGCATCGCTGCCGATCCCGCAGGCCGGTGACGGCAGAGGGACGGGCAGGTTCGGTAGACCTTGAGGGGGAGGGGGGGGGTGAGGGCGTGCGCGCGGAGGGGTGCAGGGAGGGGCGTCCAGTTTTACATCGCGACCCTGGGTCTCCATGTCTCCTCATTTCGCCATTACAGGGGGCGAGGGATCCGAATGGGTTCATTGGGACATATAAATCCCCATCAGGCGCGGAATAGTCCCCGAGTCTTGACTTGCCAATTACCCGAATCTCTAGCACCGGATTCACATTTATGAGGCTGGCCTTGGGCTGTCCCCTAGCCTGCCTATTTCTCATTGGCCCGCTACTCAAATTACGGCATGTGATTTGTATAACGCGCCTGCGCATCCCACTTTTCGCGGAGACCCACCCCAGCCCCCCCATCTGGTCGTCATGGGCACCAACCATCCACACCACCGAACTGCCCGCGTGCCGCACTGATTCCACGGCGCCCTCTTTGTGGAGAATGGGATTGCGACGCACGCCCTCTATATGGAGAGTCAGAGCGCGACGCCCTATAGATATATGGAGAGCGAGAGGGCGCTGCTTGCCGGCCCTCCCACGGAACTGGTTACGGACGCCCTCAATGTACTGAATGTGATATCTCCCGTTTGCTGCAGGCTGGCGTGGCGACGGGTTCACAGCGATCTGGCGGTGTCAGCGCTCGCTCGGTACGTCTGTCACGGACCGCGTGACGGGCGCAGTGGGAATAGTACGGCGATGAGCGGTAATAGTGAAGTGACTGCCCGACGATCACCCCATCCCATTGTATAAGCCAGATGTGGCAGCCTTGACTTGACAGCTGACGACTGTTTTCTGACGCAGTGACAAAACGGCGGCTCGTCCGCTGTTTGTAGGTCTTCGCGCGCCTGCTCCCTTTAGTCGTCGTGACGTCACTTTGGTCGTGAAGTCACATGACCGGCGCCCCAGGCATGAACGCGGCACAGATATTGACCAATAGGGCTGTACAGTTCTCGCAAAAAAACACGTGCTCTTAGAACGAGTGCGCATCACGCTGGTGCCTTGCTGCAACTGCGTGACTCGCACTCATTGTAGTCAACGTTTTAGTGTGGGGAACCGGCCGGCTGCGCGGTTTGTGCGTGAAGAATCGAGCGGGTGTGAAACTATTTTTTGTTTGCTTTGGTCCAGGCATGGCTAAATATAAAATCATTATATAATTAAAGATAAGACATTTATCTCTCCATAATGCATGTGGTCCGTTCGATGAGACTGTTGGAAGCGTTGTATTTTGAGCCAAATCATCGATGTTTACAGTTCTACGACAAGCGGAGCACCATTGTCCTCACCTGCTCGGTCCATATAAGGAGCGTTGTTACGTAACCATAGATACCGCGCGCAGACACGCGCGTCATGATGATTATTACGTCATACGATATGGAAAACCCCGCGCAGCACGTTAGATCGCCTGACACTGACAGTCACTCATGAGACAACCGCATTCTGGTTTATCAACTGCCTAACCGCTCATACATTACATAAATCTACTCGGATGGTTATAATTCGGATATGCACATATAGCTTCAGTGGTTATTTGTGCTTCCAAGGACAGCTTTAGCCGATCTTGTGTGTGAGGCGAGTGAAGGCAAACAACCGGAAGGTTGGCAGCACGTACAGGCCGTTGATGCTAGGCATTAACGCAGAGCATAGGTATCCCTGTCTCGTGGGGTCTCGATAAGATCCCGAAGTGACTGTACAGCCCTATGAGTGGGCGCCGAAATGCAGGGAGGGAGGTGAGGGAGGAGGGGGGTGGGGGGGGGTGAGTGTAGCAGAAGCGATGGTGTCTATTTAGCAAAGGGTATGAAGACTGGGTTGTTCTGGTCTTCAGGCGCAGAACACTATCGGCGTGACTTGCTGGTCAGGTATAGCCCAGGTGACCATAGATAATTTGTGTTGGGAAAGTCGACGATGGTCAAGATATGATACGTCAAGTTGTGGGTTTTTGTGTTTGGAAAGGGGGCGTAGATCAAGATATGATGCGTCAAGTTGTGAATGTTTGAGCTTAGAAAGGGGACGACTTTTAATTGTTCTGTTCTAACAAACTTTGGTTATATTCAAATCGTTAAAAATACGATATTAAAGACGGTGGATATCCAAAGGGCCATTATTGACATGTTACTACGGGATACTATGTAAAACAGTATAAAGGGGGCTATTGTACAGTATTCGATAAGGAAAAGGAAACAGGAATTAATAGAAGAAGACTAAACAGGTTAGAGCAAAGACTGGTCGGGTGGTATACTGGTGGAAAGAACCAGGGAGATACATGATATAACGTGGAGAAAATGTCTTTAAATTACTTCATCTAATTGACACAGCTGAGGAAAACGACATAGAACTTATATGCTTGTCGGGTTTTAAACAGCGTTCGATAAACTAAATTGGTAATAGACTAAAATAAAAGCCAATTATAGATGACGCCAGGGATCATAGAGCCTGCATAGCAATATATTATTCCCACAAAGTGTCAGAACTGAGCGAAAATTATGATAAAACAATTATATTGCCCATATAATTAAGCCATTCCATAGTTTAAGGGCCTGAGTCGGACTCTGCCCACGCGACTAATGGCCATATTTACGGAGCATAAGCAGGCCGAAGATGATGAACTTTAATGACAAAAATATATTATTCTTCCACTAATCCGGCCATAAAATATCAAATGCTGACGTGTTTTGAGATGATTTTGGTTGAATAACCTCACGGTAAAGTATCTTAATCGAGTTACGTCCTCCTCCAATCCGTGGCGGACGTCACGCGTCACGTTTCCGTTTACCCCGTCCGGGTGCGGAGGACAGCAACACGTCCAGACTCATTCAGTCGTGGTCAAATCATTGCAGTTTTTCCCCAAAGCGATTATGTTTTTAGAATCAAAATAAACTACCTCCCTTCGGAGACGGGCGAACGCCTTAAATCGAAAAGAAACAACACTATTCTTCAAGCTGCGGTATCCCGCTCGCGGTGGCGCCGCCAAGCGGTGAAGGTTATTGACATGTCGCCGGCGTGGAGCGACGAGTTCGAGGCTTCAGTGCTGGATGCCGCGTCTCTCAGTGGTCGATTGGCGTACAGCTAGTTTTGTTGTAAGCTACTTGACTATCAAACGTGCGCCCTGGTCTCTCCTCACCCCCTCCCTAAAGCGTGCTGCAGCAGAAGCGCGACTTTGCGGTGGGAAGGGGGGGGGGGTGAGACCGGGGGCGAGGGTAGGTTTTACGTTTTCTGTTTGGTTTAAGCTTTTTCTAGTTTTCGGGAGCTGGCGTGCAAAACTGTTTTATGAAAGGTATTTGACTCCGCAAGGCTGAACCCTTGCTGGACGTTATCTTGGCTAGGTTCGCAAGCGTGACAACCAAATGACAGCCAAATGTCCTAAAAGGAAAATACACTTATCATGCGATATTATAAAATTTGGACAGTCTCTCGGGACTTAACGATATTACTTTTTCTTTCCTGATCCTTTGCAAATGTCACATTTCCATGTGGCACAGATGGTTTAATTTCTGCCCCGTTAAAGCCTCCTTCCTTACATGATGTCTCCCGTCGCTGCCATCTTTTGCGACCGTGTGTTACGACCGGACCAGTTTTGTTTCAAACTAGTTACAAATAAGAAGACACTCTATCAGTGGGCACCGTGAGGAACGCCATCGCGTGACAGCAAATGTCATGCAAATGTAACTCGTAAGTCGATTGTTGTTTGGGACATACAGGCATACCAAGGGACTTGTAATGGCGTATATGGTCACAATTAATATATCAGACTCTTTGTCTTTGTTGAGGGAGACTTACCCAGCATTAATATTAATCATTTGGAGGCTGCGAACTAGAATTCGCTGGGTCCCCCCTTCCGTGGTATTAAGGGATGACGAGGGTGTCGCATGGTGCAAACCTTTGCTGTGGTAACGTTAGTCTGCATTAGCGTCTCTGATCGTTTGCTCACGAACACAGTTCCCGCGCGCGGGACGGGGAACCAGCAACCAGTGAATAACATTACTAGAGCTCATCTCTTGTGCATAGACTAAATATGAATTGATTTGAATCGGTTTATTGTTCTCTTAAATCAGTTACAATTGTTCGACAAACTTACACAACATCAAAAGGGAATACCAATAAACAGATTAACAGCAGCAGAAGCAAGGCTTATTAGCTGCAGAGCTCATACAAAATGTTACATATCTTTCACATATCGGCTAAACTAGATACAAATCATGGCAAAAAAAGAACAAAACGAAATAAATAGAACAGAAAAAGGCCTATTGCATGGTACAGTCAGTTGAACTTCATGAAATTTGGAGATGGACAAATATTTTTGATCTGATGTCTCGTTTATACACTACAATGGAATCGGCACTAAACTTTATTCTATTGCACCATTCGTTGTACACTGTACTACCTGTATACTTTACAGGCTTCGACTTCAAGAAGGAATGCAGCATTGGCCAAATCCCCGGAGGGGCATGTAGTTAATACATCCGTAGGTTTGGGGAGGGTGTTCCGCGGTAAAGCCCCCTGACGGCCTGGTCACAGCGCCCCCTGACGGCACGGTCACAGCGGCATGGTCACAGCGCCCCCTGACGGCACGGTCACAGCGCCCCCTGACGGCATGGTCAGCGGCATGGTCACAGCGGCATGGTCACAGCGCCCCCTGACGGCACGGTCACAGCGCCCCCTGACGGCATGGTCAGCGGCATGGTCACAGCGGCATGGTCACAGCGCCCCCTGACGGCATGGTCACAGCGGCATGGTCACAGCGCCCCCTGACGGCATGGTCACAGCGGCATGGTCACAGCGCCCCCTGACGGCATGGTCACAGCGGCATGGTCACAGCGCCCCCTGACGGCATGGTCACAGCGGCATGGTCACAGCGCCCCCTGACGGCATGGTCACAGCGGCATGGTCACAGCGCCCCCTGACGGCATGGTCACAGCGGCATGGTCACAGCGGCATGGTCACAGCGCCCCCTGACGGCATGGTCACAGCGGCATGGTCACAGCGGCATGGTCACAGCGGCATGGTCACAGCGCCCCCTGACGGCATGGTCACAGCGCCATGGTCACAGCGCCCCCTGACGGCATGGTCACAGCGGCATGGTCACAGCGGCATGGTCACAGCGGCATGGTCACAGCGCCCCCTGACGGCATGGTCACAGCGCCATGGTCACAGCGCCCCCTGACGGCATGGTCACAGCGGCATGGTCACAGCGGCATGGTCACAGCGGCATGGTCACAGCGCCCCCTGACGGCATGGTCACAGCGCCATGGTCACAGCGCCCCCTGACGGCATGGTCACAGCGCCCCCTGGCGGCAGGGTCACAGCGGCATGGTCACAGCGCCCCCTGACAGCATGGTCACAGCGCCCCCTGACGGTGGTCACAGCGCCCCCTGACGGCAGGATCACAGCGCCCCCTGACGGCAGGATCACAGCGCCCCCTGGTGGCAGGATCACAGCGCCCCCTGACGGCATGGTCACAGCGCCTCCTGACGGTGGTCACAGCGCCCACTGACGGCAGGATCACAGCGCCCTCTGGCGGTAGTCACAGCGCCCCCTGGCGGCAGGGCCACAGCGCCCCCTGACGGCAGGATCACAGCGCTCCATGACGGCAGGATCACAGCGCCCCCTGGCGGTAGTCACAGCGCCCTCTCACCCCAGGGCCACAGCGCCCCCCGACGGCAGGGCCACAGCGCCCCCTGACGGCATGGCCACAGAGCCCCATGACGGCAGGCCGTGATTCGTGCTCTCTTACTGGTCCTCAGCCCTAGCCCCCTCACTCTGGTATCATTGGCCTGGGTGGTCGCACTGACCTCAGCCCTAGCCCCCTCACTCTGGTATCATTGGCCTGGGTGGTCGCACTGACCTCAGCCCTAGCCCCCTCACTCTGGTATCATTGGCCTGGGTGGTCGCACTGACCTCAGCCCTAGCCCCCTCACTCTGGTATCATTGGCCTGGGTGGTCGCACTGACCTCAGCCCTAGCCCCCTCACTCTGGTATCATTGGCCTGGGTGGTCGCACTGACCTCAGCCCTAGCCCCCTCACTCTGGTATCATTGGCCTGGGTGGTCGCACTGACCTCAGCCCTAGCCCCCTCACTCTGGTATCATTGGCCTGGGTGGTCGCACTGACCTCAGCCCTAGCCCCCTCACTCTGGTATCATTGGCCTGGGTGGTCGCACTGACCTCAGCCCTAGCCCCCTCACTCTGGTATCATTGGCCTGGGTGGTCGCACTGACCTCAGCCCTAGCCCCCTCACTCTGGTATCATTGGCCTGGGTGGTCGCACTGACCTCAGCCCTAGCCCCCTCACTCTGGTATCATTGGCCTGGGTGGTCGCACTGACCTCAGCCCTAGCCCCCTCACTCTGGTATCATTGGCCTGGGTGGTCGCACTGACCTCAGCCCTAGCCCCCTCACTCTGGTATCATTGGCCTGGGGGGTCGCACTGACCTCAGCCCTAGCCCCCTCACTCTGGTATCATTGGCCTGGGTGGTCGCACTGACCTCAGCCCTAGCCCCCTCACTCTGGTATCATTGGCCTGGGGGGTCGCACTGACCTCAGCCCTAGCCCCCTCACTCTGGTATCATTGGCCTGGGTGGTCGCACTGACCTCAGCCGTAGCCCCCTCACTCTGGTATCATTGGCCTGGGGGGTCGCACTGACCTCAGCCCTAGCCCCCTCACTCTGGTATCATTGGCCTGGGTGGTCGCACTGACCTCAGCCGTAGCCCCCTCACTCTGGTATTATTGGCCTGGGTGGTCGCACTGACCTCAGCCGTAGCCCCCTCACTCCGGTTCCAAATAGCCACAGCGAATCAGGATGGAGAAAAAAAGTGCCGACTCGCGCAGTCGGGACCGGAAGAATGCTAGCCTGTAGGAAAAAGTGTGTGCCGGCTTCAGGAGAGGGTACTTACAAGGAACATGACGTTTCCGGCAGGACAACCTTCTCACGGGTTGTGATTCCTTCTTTTATATAAAACCACGCACGGCTAATACTAAATGTCAAACCAATTAGCGGGCTAACGCGATATGTGACGCGGCCTGCGTGGAAGCCTTGGGCTAACCAGCAGAGATCTGCCTGCCCGTCGGTCGCCCGCAAAGACCAAAACATCCCCTTATCAACAAGCCATTTTTCTTGCTTGCGTAAACAAGCATCAAGTTATATATATATATATAATAGGTACATGTATATAATATATATATATAATAGGTACATGTATATAATATATATATATAATGGATACACATATATCTATCTATATATAGAGAGAGATAGACAACAATAGAATTAATATTATGTATCTGCAAGATTTTGCTTCGCGTGTAAGGAAACAATTAAGACCGACCCTTCAGTTCAGGATGGACTCGTCAGCGCTGACGCCCGTAGCACCCCTTTTTTTTCTTTTTTTAAGCCAACCAACCAGAGGCCGGCTTTTATTCAGATATGTTGACCATTGTTATGGCATATGGTGTCTTTCTTTCAACGTGATAAATTTGCCTTTCCGATTCCATACACTGTTGTATACTGATTTATTACCAGGGAAAAAAATTGCGGGCGAAGCAGTTTATCATTATTGGTTCACATCGAGATACATATACATATATATATATGGACCTGGTGATATTGAAACTACACACAGAATGGTCCGCTGCTGCCCAACCTCAGAGGCCATAGAATGCCTTCCGGTCGTCTTGCATAACTTTGGCGTCAAGCCTCCTCGCGTTAATATAAATACATATCAATTACTATAAAAATTGATTCAGTAATTACTTAATCTTTGAAAGGTGGCGCATGCGATGGCACATGGGTTTTTCCATATGCAAGATAATTTTGGATTTATTTTGTGTTTTGCATATTTTGAGTTGTTTTGAGCTGAATGCCAGCTTTAGGGGCGGAGTAATTAATGGCGGAGTGGCATTGTTATAGTCTGGGTTTGGCGGCAGGCAATGGATACTCGCACCTTGTGAGTCTTATCCCTCATTGTCCATTTCGCCCTCCCAGAAAGCCACACCTGCTCATTTCGCCGTATTAACGAATGTAGTGGCGGAAATGTACGTCGCCTGCTTGAATTCTTACCTTCAAAAATTACTTACACGCAACATCCCACATGCATCAAGCAAGTTTCTTGGAGGTAATGTACACTGGATATGTCTCATTTGCGAATTTATTACAAACAGAACAGATTTAACTGATCTATAATATATGCTAAACCTGACAGATAATCATCTACCTCGTGAACTGATCCTGATTGCTGATCTACCCCATGAGCTGATCCTGACTGCTGATCTGCCTCATGAGCTTATCTTGATTGCTGATCGACCTCATGAGCTGATCCTGACTACTGATCTACCTCATGAGCTGATCCTGACTGCTGATCTGCCTCATGAGCTGATCCTGACTGCTGATCTGCC
Organism: Arenicola marina; assembly: GCA_964019135.1. Taxonomy (NCBI): domain Eukaryota; kingdom Metazoa; phylum Annelida; class Polychaeta; family Arenicolidae; genus Arenicola; species Arenicola marina. The sequence goes on from OZ025251.1 coordinate 45,539,250, forward strand.
TCATGAGCTTATCGTGATTGCTGATCGACCTCATGAGCTGATCCTGACCGCTGATCTGCCTCATGACCTTATCTTGATTGCTGATCTACCTCATGAGCAGAGCCTGATTTTTGAGCTGCCTTGTCAACTTAGTATGGTGGAAGCGGGCGGCTGATCTCCCTGACGTGTGCCGCTGTCACAACCTTCATATCTAAGCGTATGTAGTGCGAAATAAAGCTTCTAATTATGTATATTACATGCATTTATTCATGAAAAAACAGCATAACAGATCGCGTAGAATAATCGCTGACCGAACTGTGGCTACTTGACATAACATGTTCTTTACCCCTGTTCCACCCGCGACACATTATAAAAGCCCAGCCCGAACCCTACTCAGCTAATATAATTCTACTCACAAAAAGACCTTGTCTGAATGATTCACCTGCAACCAGGGTGTATTGTGTGCAGGTGACGTCAAAGTCCCACACAAAATGAGTGGGTGGCAGACTAAACTTAAACGGGTGAGTGTTGGTTTAATGAAAGTCAGTGGTAATTAAACTCCAAGCTTAATATAATTGACTTTAACTTTCAAAACAATATCGGACGTTACCCATTCAGAATTGATCACGCTGCATACACTGCTTGAACGCATGGTTCGATCCGTTATCTTAAGGTTGCACGCGGGATCACCGTGGCGCCATCTAGCGAGTACTATTTAAATGTGACCGTTTCTCGACCTTGCGAGCATTTTTTTTTTATCCCCGAAATTCCATAAGTGACAAGGCTCAGATTCCATATATAGGAGGTTCGGGTGGGACGCATATAGCAAAGCATTCCTTGCGCAAAAATCAGGATGTTTTATTGTTTTTGTTTTTTTTAAATCCAATATAGGTGAACCTACCCGAAAATCTCACAGGCCGTCATGTTAAAGTGTAATAGGGGGGGGGGGGCTCCTACCTTACCTTTTTTTTTAGAAAAAGTAACCTGAAAATACCTTTTTGCTGTTGCGTTGTAATGAGAATAAAAAGATGTAAGACTTATCCGGTAAAAATTTCACAATTGTTTACCTTGTCTTATACAGTGTCTCGGAGTAGCATGCAAAACGCCACTTTTCCGCCGTCCCACCTAAACCATTCTGGCTAAAACAAATATCACCAAGAAATTAGATTACCTAAACCTCATATATAATGCTATGCAATCTGGATGTAGCCGGCAAAGTCACGTGGGCGACGGGAATAAGAAAACTGCTGCTTAGAATATGGTCAGAGTCATATGTGGATCGTACAAGAAGTCGGCAATGTCAACATGTTTCTTAGTGCATTTAAGCAGCAATTAATTAAGGGATATGTCTACCTCGTTGGTATTTGAAAACTAACTACCTTGTGTGAATATTTATAATCATAGAATCGCTCTGTCAAGACTACAATATTCTTCATATCAGCTGGCGAGCGAGAGTCGAATAGTAGACAGAAATCTTAGATTCTGCAGTTTTTGTCTCGCTGCAGGAATACACGCCATTGAAGACGAATATCATTTTATCTGTATCTGTCCCCATTACGATCATATGAGAAATGAGTTTTTGAGCACGACAATAGCCATCGCGAAACAATTTATCACAATGCTTTCTTCTCAAAATTCTTCTGCACTTCGGAATATAGCAGCTCATGGGTATAGTTATTATAGGTTTTTAAGTTTCGCAAATTGAGTTTGTAAATATATTACCCCACTCAAAATTATGTACCGCACTTTGCACTGAATTGATGCCATGCCCCCATTGGGTCATTTGGTCCAAAAGCATTTCCTTGTAGGCCTAAATTATAGCATTGTCTTGGTGCAACAAAGACATCAATAACTGATTTGCACCTGAAAATTTAAATTATTCTAATAGAACAAATTCCTCCATGAAACGCTGTCATAGTCGTGATATTGTCATTCAAACTGATATTTCATAAAGCTTTCCTCTTTTTCGTTAATATTACAAGTTATGGTATTTATAGAGCAACATAATCAAGAAAATTATTAAATATGTATCGAATTGCTATCTTGCAGTCAGCATAAGTACTCTAGTTCGTACTTTAGGGCTCCCATACACGGTGGCTTTACCTGTGACTCCCCGACCATTATCCTTCTGACGTGTGTCCCTTTAATCCCTCATCTCGCAGTCATGGGGTGACCGCCCCGTGGTCGCTGCACAACATGAACATTCAAATTACATCAATTGTGCCTCAGCAAACGTGAAAAGCGCAGCCTCTATACACCGGAAACAGCGAAAGAAGCCGAGTTTCTTTTTACCGTCAGACCAACTGCAGTAAAATGGGCTTCGGCGAGACAAAGTCGGCGGTACAGTCAATGTAATGGAGGGGAGACAATGGCAGGCTAGCTTAACCACCAATAGACCGTGGGCGGAAAAGGTAGGGGTGGGGTGGAGTGGGGGCTGGGGGCAGGGCCTTAATGCAACCGGCAGCTCACTCATGGTATTCCTGTATTGGATGGGAGTTTCCCTCTTCCGTGTAACTGTCATTCATGATTCTGTGAACTGAGGGTAAGAAACATACTAATCGGTTAGCCGATTCGATTTTTCATAGTCTCACTTTTTTTTTCTTTTTTTTTAAAGATGCATGTGGAGTTGTTTCGCTGTTTTTCGATGGCAAATTTGCGTATAAGGACACAAACCTAAGGCCTTAAGGTTCATAACAGACAATAAACACCTTCCATATCGCTCACCAATTATCTGCCAATGAGCAAAACATTTCAAATTCATGAATTGTCCGCCACAAAAATGAAAACTTGTGCTGATTTGAAACGTCATAAACGTGTGTACACCGGTGCCACCGACAGGGGGCCTAAGCGCTAAATTATATGAGACAATAGAAGCATCCGGAGCGCCACTTTTTCTTTGGCGGTGGCCGTTGACACTGCTTGTGGTCAAAGGTAACATTTCCTGTTTATGTTTATTTTGGTACAGCCGTTGCAACGGTCAGCTCCACATGTAGCTTTAATAATATAAATCAGTTTATTGCCACAAAAACACACAAATTACATTCATTTAGTACATCTTTACAATACATTTATAATGGCAAGAGCAGAAGCCAAAGGCTTATTCGCTCGTATATGGTGAACGTGGTTAGAGCTGGCATTGATTTGCCAGCAAACTAACAAAGAAAAAAAGCGAGAAGAGAACAGTCAAAAGTAAATAAATAAACATAAAAGTATAGGAGCCATTGAATGTTGATTAACGTCTAGCACAGCTAGCCACAGTAAAAACTAACACATGTAAAGGCAACAGACTATTCAACAGTGAACCTGTTTAATATGATGCCTTTAACTTCTTTCTTAATCATGTATTTTGACGTGCAAAAATTAACCTTTCTCAGCCATTTATTAAATATCCTGGGACCGGTGGTTCTGATTCCCTTCTCAGATAAAGTACTCTTTGGTTTATGTACCCGCAGATAAGTAGACGCCTTTGTATTGTAACTGTGTATTTGCGACGTTCATAGCCTTCCATAGCAAGTCACTCCTTGGCGATGTCACCATTGTTCGTATTCCTGGTAGCAATCAGTCCATGACGATTTCCCTATTCCAGGTAACAATCAGTCCATGACGATGTCCCTATCCCAGGTAACAATCAGTCCATGGCGATGTCCCTATCCCAGGTAACAATCAGTCCATGACGATGTCCCTATCCCAGGTAACAATCAGTCCATGACGATGTCCCTATCCCAGGTAACAATCAGTCCATGACGATGTCCCTATCCCAGGTAACAATCAGTCCATGGCGATGTCCCTATTCCAGGTAACAATTAGCCCATGACGATGTCCCTATTCCAGGTAACAATCAGTCCATGGCGATGTCCCTATTCCAGGTAACAATCAGTCCATGGCGATGTCCCTATTCCAGGTAACAATCAGTCCATGGCGATGTCCCTATTCCTGGTAACAATCACACTATGGCGATGTCCCTATTCCAGGTAACAATCAGTCCATGACGATGTCCCTATTCCTGGTAACAATCAGTCCATGGCGATGTCCCTATTCCTGGTAACAATCAGTCCATGACGATGTCCCTATTCCAGGTAACAATCAGTCTATGGTGATGTCCCTATTTATGGTAACAATCACACCATGGCGATGTCCCTATTCCTTGTAACAATCAGTCCATGCCGATGTCCCTGTTCCTGGTAACAATCAGTCCATGCCGATGTTCCTATTCCTTGTAACAATCAGTCCATGGCGATGTCCCTGTTCCTGATAACAATCACACCATGGCGATGTCCCTGTTCCTTGTAACAATCAGTCTATGGCGATGTCCCTGTTCCTGGTAACAATCAGTCCATGGCGATGTCTCTATTCCTGATAACAATCAGTCCATGCCGATGTCCCTGTTCCTGGTAACAATCAGTCCATGGCGATGTCCCTATTCTTGATAACAATCAGTCCATGGCGATGTCCCTATTCCTGATAACAATCAGTTCATGGCGATGTCCCTGTTCCTTGTAACAATCAGTTCATAGCGATGTTCCTATTCCTGATAACAATCACACCATGGCAATGTCCCTATTCCTGATAACAATCAGTCCATGGTGATGTCCGTATTCCTGATAACAATCACACATGACGATGTCCCTATTCCTGATAACAATCAGTCTATGGCAATGTCCCTGTTCCTGATAACAAGCAAACTATGGTGATGTCCCTATTTCTGATAACAATCAGTTCATGGCGATGTCCCTGTTCCTTGTAACAATCAGTTTATGGCGATGTTCCTATTCCAGGTAACAATCAGTCCATGGCGATGTCCCTATTCCTGGTAACAATCAGTCCATGGCGATGTCCCTGTTCCTGTTAACAATCAGTCCATGGCGATGTCCCTATTCCTGGTAACAATCAGTCCATGACGATGTCCCTATTCCTGATAACAATCAGTCCATGACGATGTCCCTATTCCAGGTAACAATCAGTCCATGACGATGTCCCTGTTCCAGGTAACAATCAGTCTATGGTGATGTCCCTATTTATGGTAACAATCACACCATTGCGATGTCCCTATTCCTTGTAACAATCAGTCCATGCCGATGTCCCTGTTCCTGGTAACAATCACACCATGGCGATGTCCCTATTCCTTGTAACAATCAGTCCATGCCGATGTCCCTGTTCCTGGTAACAATCAGTCCATGCCGATGTTCCTATTCCTGGTAACAATCAGTCCATGGCGATGTCCCTGTTCCTGATAACAATCACACCATGGCGATGTCCCTATTCCTGATAACAATCAGTCCATGGCAATGTCCCTGTTCCTGATAACAATCAAACTATGGTGATGTCCCTATTCCTGATAACAATCAGTTCATGGCGATGTCCCTGTTCCTTGTAACAATCAGTTCATAGCGATGTTCCTTTTCCTGATAACAATCAGTCCATGGCGATGTCCCTATTCCTTGTAACAATCAGTTCATAGCGATGTTTCTTTTCCTGATAACAATCAGTCCATGACGATGTCCCTATTCCTTGTAACAATCAGTCTATGGCGATGTCTCTATTCCTGGTAACAATCACACTATGACGATGTCCCTATTCCTGGTAACAATCAGTCCATGGCGATGTCCCTGTTCCTGATAACAATCACACCATGGCGATGTCCCTATTCCTGATAACAATCAGTTCCTGGCGATGTCCCTGTTCCTTGTAACAATCAGTTCCTGGCGATGTCCCTGTTCCTTGTAACAATCAGTTCATGGTGATGTCTCTATTCCTGGTAACAATCAGTCTATGGTGATATCCCTATCCCAGGTAACAATCAGTCCATGACGATGTCCCTATTCCAGGTAACAATCAGTCCATGGCGATGTCCCTATTCCAGGTAACAATCAGTCTTTGCCGATGTGTCTATTCCTGGTAACAATCAGTCCATGCCGATGTCCCTATTCCTGGTAACAATCACACTATGGCGATGTCCCTATTCTTGGTAACAATCACACCATGGCGATGTCCCTATTCCTTGTATTAAACAGTCTATGCCGATGTTCCTATTCCTGGTAACAATCAAACTATGGTGATGTCCCTATTCCTGGTAACAATCAGTCCATGCCGATGTCCCTATTCCTGGTAACAATCACACTATGGCGATGTCCCTATTCTTGGTAACAATCACACCATGGCGATGTCCCTATTCCTTGTAACAAACAGTCTATGCCGATGTTCCTATTCCTGGTAACAATCAAACTATGGTGATGTCCCTATTCCTGGTAACAATCAGTCTATGGTGATGTCCCTATTCCTGGTAACAATCACACCATGGCGATGTCCCTATTCTTGGTAACAATCACACCATGGCGATGTCCCTATTCATGGTAACAATCACACCATGGCGATGTCCCTATTCCTTGAAACAAACATTCTATGCCGATGTTCCTATTCCTGGTAACAATCAAACTATGGTGATGTCCCTATTCCTGGTGACAATCAGTCTATGGCGATGTCCCTATTCTTGGTAACAATCACACCATGGCGATGTCCCTATTCCTTGTAACAAACAGTCTATGCCGATGTTCCTATTCCTGGTAACAATCAAACTATGGTGATGTCCCTATTCCTGGTAACAATCAGTCTATGGTGATGTCCCTTGGTAACAATTACACCATGGCGATGTCCCTATTCCTTGAAACAAACAGTCTATGCCGATGTTCCAATTCCTGGTAACAATCAGTCTATGGTGATGTCCCTATTCCTGGTAACAATCAGTCCATGCCGATGTCCCTATTCCTTGTAACAATCAGTTCATGCCGATGTCCCTATTCTTGGTAACAATCACACCATGGCGATGTCCCTATTCTTGGTAACAATCAGTCTATGGTGATGTCCCTGTTCCTTGTAACAATCAGTCTATGGCGATGTCCCTATTCCTTGTAACAATCAGTCCATGGCGATGTCCCTGTTCCTGGTAACAATTACACTATGGCGATGTCCATATTCTTGGTAACAATCACACTATGGCGATGTCCCTATTCTTGGTAACAATCACACTATGGCGATGTCCCTATTTCTGGTAACAATTACACTAAGGCGATGTCCCTATTCTTGGTAACAATCAATCCGTGGCAATGTCCCTGTTCCTTGTAACAATCGTGGATTCACAACCATTCATGGATTCTGTTTTTGGTGGGCCACTGTTTGTTCGCATTATGATGAAGGGTGGGCTGGTATGAGAAGTCGATTCGGGATATCATGATGCACCACCGCCAGCGAAAACATTGTTGAAGTGGCGCTTGACCTGGCGAGGGAGTGATGTGATCGGATCATAAGGTGGGTCTAGTCTAGTCGCGACATATTATATTTAAGTTTAACGCCTTTAATTTGTTCGACAACGTCAAGCTATGAGACTTGGTAACTTGTCAGAACCGAACAACAAGATGCGATGCGATGACTGTGGTAAATTAGGTCTGTCTGAAATAGGCGTATTCAGCCATAAGTGAAATTGTCGGTAATTAAAGTGAAATTCTTAAAATTACAACACGATGAGCTGCAAGACCATCGCGTCAAACAGCCGGACGGGGATGCCAACCATTAGGGCTCCAGAGGGGCTTTTTCGACACGGCGACACGGCGATTTTTAAAATCGACAACGCGACATTGGGGTTGTCTTAGGATCGACATGCGACATAAGACTTAGCGACACGGCGACATGGAACTTTTCTTAAAATCGACACGCGACATGGACCTTTTCTTAAAATCGACACGCGACATGGACCTTTTCTTAAAATCGACACGCGACATGGCTACCCCCCGTCAGGGGCCCTACCATTCCTTACACACGATACCCGATGGACAAGACGACAGTGGATAACTTCACAATAAGCTTACCCGTTCTCAACTGCTAAAATGATATGAACTTGGTGATATTAATTGGCCAGGGTATTATGTAGGCGTAATCTGCCAGTGTGGTCTGTCAGGGTAGTCTGCCAGTGTGGTCTGTCAGGGTAGTCTGCCAGTGTGGTCTGTCAGGGTAGTCTGCCAGTGTGGTCTGTCAGGGTAGTCTGCCACATACGATTCCAAAAAAAGACCTGGGGCTGTATTCAAAGCCTAATCGCTACTTAGGAACTCGGGAATATTTGTCGAGCGATTATCAGGTTCAAAATACATATGTACTCACCCAAGAGGTGGATTTTCTGACGAAAGTGCTAAAATCGTATTGAATATGATTTGTTTTTATCATGAGCGCTACCACGGCCAGTTAGTGAGGCTACGAGGAAAAAAAGGCTAATTATAGGCAGCTATACGTGTGGTTCTATGGTACGGTCCCTCGGGCCTCCGTAGTTTAGCACTTTCTTGATGATGATGCGAAATCTTCTCTGATAATCGCTCGAAAAAGAGTGTAGGAATACCCAATGCATTGCTGGGTTTGCAGGGTTCCGCGGTAAAGCCCCCCCCCCCCCCCCCTTTTCACCTCCAAAATCCGCTCGGTCGGCAGGTCTCCAGATCTATGCGAAAGGGCATCTGCATCTGGCAGTGCTCGGGTACACATACACATCTCTATAGATGCTTTGGAAAGTCCCTCCCGACATTTAGTGTTAACCGGTATCAGTCGGAATCACACTTAACCTGTCTTAACCAGTAGGCCTACCAGTACGGCGCACACTTCACCCAGAAATCGTCTCGCACCGAAGCACCTCCATCCGACAAGAGCCATCAACATAGCTCTGCACGCGCCATCACAGACACAGGGTCCGATTCTCTTTGTCCTTAAGGATCGTTTTCGTCTCTAGCCTTCATGGGGGAATATCGATTGGAATCCCATTAAATCCGGGTAAACGACAGGGACACCCTCCCCCAGTCCATCTGCTCCAGGCTTGACGCGCTCGGGCCAGACACGGGGCTTGGTACCGCGGGCAGCGTCAACACCATCGATTGGTCGACTCCTGCCCGCACAGCCCGCGATCACAGCGCCCTCTATGACGGAGATTACGCCCACCCAAGCACCTGACCTTTGACCCTTGGCCTGGAAGCACTGCCTTAGCCCAGTTGGTGTGTTTGTCAGCTGTCAAACGGCAGGAATCAGCCCGCGCGCCGCCTATTTAGCCGTGTTTGTCTTCCGGAGCGAGCGTTTCGACAATCTGAACGTGGTCGGAGCTGGGAGTCGGTGTGGCTACGTAAATATCACGGATTTATCAGCTGTCTTTCACGGGGAGACGAATCGATGTTGTGTCACTGACTGGCTGACGAGCGAGTGACCGATCTCTGAATGGTTGCTGCTTCAGAAGTTCAGTGGCACAGTGCCTGTAAATGTAACAGGCTGTATGTATGAGTATGTGTTGGCCCACAGCTAACAATGTAGACATGCCTATGGTTGAAGCACAGGCGCTTAAATTGTGGGTGGATGGGGGAAGGGGAAGCCGGCTATATCCATATGTCACATATTTATATGACATATGTGTGAAGGCCCCCCCCCCCCTTCCCGTCCCACCCACCCACGATTGAGGCATCTGTGGTTGAAGAATGATCACACAGCTGAGGAATCTGGGCTCTTTCTGGGCTATAAACATTAGCCTAGGGCCCCCGAGGGCTTTCTTTGACACAGCGACAGTGATTTGTAAAATTGACAATGCTACATTGAGACTGTCCCAAATTTGACCACGTAACATTGGGACTGCCTTCAAATTGAGATGCGACATCAACTGATCAACAGCGATGAGCAACATTTGCAAAAACTTTAGTGACAGTACTAATAGAGTTATAATCTTACACTTAAAATGGATATGTGACATTGACCTCTTCTTAAAATCTACGTGTGACATGGACCTCGTCTTAAAATTGACAAATAACATGGCTCTCCCCCCAAAGGTTTCCATAACCTTGCTGCTGAATACACATATTTATAATGTTAGTAGATTTGTTTATACCATATGTAGACTGTATCTTAGAGCTCATCAGCTATAGCACCTTGGAAAGGGCTCTCCACATAATGGGATCTTATAGAATGCATCCTAGCCATAGGCCCCTATGGCTAGGGTTGCCCTTACTTGTACTGTTACTGAATTTTGAGATAACTGTACTTTGAATCTTTTCTATCTCTAACTAGCCCACATCCCTAGGCTATGTATGGGTTGAGACACAGCCTAGCCCCATTCTGTAGTAACAGAATAATAGTAGAGTAGCCCTCTCTCCATGGCCCTCCCTCCATAGCTTTATAGCCCTATACCACTCTCCATAGCCATATAGCCCCACACCACTCTTTCCATAGGCCTCTAGTCATAGCTCTCTCATAACCATATCTCGATAGCCCTCTCTTGGTAGCCATCTCCGCATAGCTCTCTCTCTATAGCCCTCCCGAGAGCCATCTCCTATAGCCCTCCCTGCATAGCCATCTCCACATAGCTCTCTCCATATAACCTCTCCATAGCCATCTCCCCATAGCCATCTCCCTATAGTGCTCCCCCATACCCCTCTCCTCAAAGCCCTCACCCCTTAGCCCTCACCCCATAGCCCTCTCTTCATAGCCATCTCATCATAGCCATCTCCTCATAGCCCTCATCCCAGAGTACCTACATGCATGGTTTCCTTAGCCAGCCCTTCCAATTTGTATTCCCACCATGTGATGTAGTCAATCATTCTATTTCAGATAAGCCTGGAATCATGATTGGATTGAAAAGAATAGCCCAGATTGCTGTAACAGGTAAGCACAAATGTCAACTAACTATTGTATAAATCAATATAAAATCTTTCATATAGAACTTGTATTTACCTTATCAACATAAATATCATATTTAGGAGAACAATTTGACTGACAGTCTCATGATAATCTCTAGCTCTAGAAATTTATGTGAAAACAAAATAAATTATGACTGCCCATTTAAATATTATTATACTAAAATATCTTTTTGGAATCACTTCATTGGAAGAGAAAATGCAAAGTGCCCTGACAATTACGTAAATATCTTTTGCAGGTGGGAGGGGCCGGTTACGTCCCCTGGCCACCATGGTACAGCCTCTCCACCCCAACGAGCCGTCTGGCCCATCACTGAAGACTGCCATACCAGGACCACGGTCAATGGAGCTCCTCAAGGAACTCAACGACATTCAGGTACAGATTCCGGATAGTTGTAGAGAGTATTTCTACAGATGGACCTTGTAAAATATCAACTTCGTATGCAGGGCAGTGACAACTACATGGGCTCCAGAGCCAGGGAATCAAACATATTCCAAGCCTTTAGTAATGAAAGTGCAAATTACTTTTAGAGATGTATTGAGTTGTATCACGTTTTTTACATTGTGTAGATCTTTTTTTTTTCCTACACTGGTAGCAAAACACAAAGACAGTGCGAGTGGCAGTCTGAACGGGTGTCTGTAGGACGTCGCACATTTGCTTAGTTATTTATATATGCTGGCCCAAGTCCTTGTGTACACAGCGTCAAAAACTTAACAACATTGAAAAACAGTGTTGAGGCCTGTACTTAAATGTTGCATGAATAACTTAAAACGCGGCACCCATATTGCTCTGCGGTCAGCGACCTCAAACGATTTCTCCCACGTCAATTATTAGTTCACACAGTAAGAATACGTGTAGTATTCTCCTGGAGATACAGTTCGTAGTTCATTATGTCCGCCTCAGTCCTGCGCCAACTTCTCCGAACAGGTGCGCAGTTTCCCGCGCTGATAGTCCTAGTACTACATACAGTCGCCACGTGATGTGAGTTTTGTCGTTTCTAGCTAAATGGGTCAGGTGACTTGCTTGTCCAATTCAGTAAACATCAACATGTTCCGGAATAGCACAGTGTCACTTTTTTAACATCACAAAACATCTTGCACAAAAGCGTTAAAATGTCATGTTGTTCTACTGTAGTTGCATATCTGTTCTGTGTGATTCAAGCGCAGTTCTCTAGTGACTGCCATGTCTGCATAATTGCAGATATCTGCATATTAATTTGCAGATATATCCAATGTCATTGCACATATTAATTCAGCGAATGAAATAGAATGTCAATTGCAATGATAAGCTATAGTATTTTGCAGGTGTTTCTAATTTAGTTGCAGGTATGTCCAAAAACTGAAATACTGATATATCTAATTTAATTGAGAATATCTCCAATTTCAATCCAGGATACCTCCAATTCAGTTAATGACATCCCTAATTAGAAGCCTAATGCACAGGTTACGGTTAATCCTAATTCTTCATATCATAATCGCGCCTCCCAAGGTCATCTCGTTTCCAATTTGAGTAATATCCTTTATGTCATTATGTCAAAGCTATCGATTTAATTATATAGCCTTTAATTAATGATATCTCTTTCGCATGTACGCATTATGTCATGAATTAGAGCTGTATGTGAGCTATACTGAACATACTAGTGCATATTTAAGTCTTATAAATATTTTGAATCAAAGATATCCTCTGTCGAATAAAAGCTTTAAATTTAATTGAGACCTCTGCAAACATGTTCCCTTAATTGCAGCTATCTTTAATTCCTGAGTTTGTGCAGATTTTGCCTGCCGCGGTGACTTTCTCTTGTTGGCTGCAGTTTTGGCGCGTGTAGCATGGCAAACGGCCAAAGCCGCATGAATTGATTTTGCAAAGAAACTCAAAGCTAGCAATTCGCGAGTTTTCTGGATATGGGGCAACTATATACATATAGCGTTCGCGACTACCACAAGATTTTTCTGATGCTACTTGACAATGGGCGTTTCACTGATATTTGGTCGCTGGGTCTTGAGTGCACTATGGCTGGGTGGCGTGTTCAGTTGGCCCAGTTCAGGCCTCGCTCGGATCACGGCCAGCACAGGGTTTGTTTATCCATCCGTACGGAGCTCCATATCCCGTGACCCTGGGACTGGAGTGGGGTGATGGGAGACGGGGCGATGCGGTGGGGAGGGGTGGGGGGCGTGTACCGCGACTCACGGTGGCGAACATGTGTTTAAGTGTTTATAAAAACTGTGTCAACGCGAAGGGTGGGTGTCTGTGGGATGTTAGACCCTCCTCCCACTTCTAGCTCACCACCGACCAGGGGTGGGTGTCTGTGAGATGTTAGACCCCCCTCCCCCCCCCCCTCTAGCTCACCGACCAGGGCTGGGTGTCTGTGGGATCTTAGACCCCCCCCCCCTCTAGCTCACCGACCAGGGGTGGGTGTCTGTGAGATGTTAGACCCCCCTCCCTCCTCTAGCTCACCGAGCAGGGGTGTGTGTCTGTGAGATAGACACCCCCCCTCACCTCTAGCTCACCGACCAGGCGTGGGTGTCTGTGGGATGTTAGACCCCCCTCCCCCCCCCCTCACTTCTAGCTCACCGACCAGGGCTGGGTGTCTGTGGGATGTTAGACCCCCCCCCCTCTAGCTCACCGGCCAGGGGTGGGTGTCTGTGAGTTGGTAGACACCCCCCCCCTCCTCACCTCTAGCTCACCGACCAGGGCTGGGTGTCTGTGGGATGTTAGACCCCCCTCCCCCTTCTAGCTCACCGACCAGGGGTGGGTGTCTGTGAGATGGTAGACACCCCTCCCCCCTCTAGCTCACCGGCCAGGGGTGGGTGTCTGTGAGATGGTAGACACCCCCCCCCTCCTCATCTCTAGCTCACCGACCAGGGCTGGGTGTCTGTGGGATGTTAGACCCCCCTTCCCCCTCTAGCTCACCGACCTGGGGTGGGTGTCTGTGAGATGGTAGACACCCCCCCCCCTCCCTCCTCACCTCTAGCTCACCGACCAGGGGTGGGTGTCTGTGGGATATTAGACCCCCCTCACCTCTAGCTCACCGACCAGGGGTGGGTGTCTGTGAGATGGTAGACACCCCCTCCCCCCCCCTCACTTCTAGCTCACCGACCAGGGATGGGTGTCTGTGGGATGTTGGAGCCCCCTCACCTCTTGCTTACCGACCAGGGGTGGGTGTCTGTGGGATGTTAGACCCCCCCCCCTCTAGCTCACCGACCAGGGCTGGGTGTCTGTGGGATGTTAGACCCCCCTGCCCCCTCTAGATCACCGACTAGGGGTAGGTGTATGTGAGAGGGTAGACACCCCCCTTACCTCTAGCTCAGTGACCAGGGGTAGGTGTCTGTGGGATGTTAGACCCCCCCCATCTCTAGCTCAGCGACCAGGGGTGGGTGTCTGTGGGATGTTAGACCCCCCCCCCTCTAGCTCACCGACCAGGGGTGGGTGTCTGTGGGATGTTAGACCCCCCTCCCCCCTCTAACTCACCGACCAGGGGTGGGTGTCTGTGAGATGGTAGACACCCCCCCCTCCCCCCTCTAGCTCACCGACCAGGGGTGGGTGTCTGTGGGATGTTAGACCCCCCTCCCCCCCCCCTCTAGCTCACCGACCAGGGGTGGGTGTCTGTGAGATGTTAGACCCCCCTCCCCCCTCTAGCTCACCGACCAGGGTTGGGTGTCTGTGAGATGGTAGACACCCCCCCCCCTCACCTCTAGCTCACCGACCAGGGGTGGGTGTCTGTGGGATGTTAGTCCCCCCTCCCCCCTCTAGCTCACCAACCAGGGGTGGGTGTCTGTGGGATGTTAGACCCCCCTCCCCCCCCCTCTAGCTCACCGACCAGGGCTGGGTGTCTGTGGGATGTTAGACCCCACCCCTCTAGCTCACCGACCAGGGGTGGGTGTCTGTGAGATGTTAGACCCCCCTCCCCCCTCTAGCTCACCGAGCAGGGGTGGGTGTCTGTGAGATAGACACCCCCCCTCACTTCTAGCTCACCGACCAGGGCTGGGTGTCTGTGGGATGTTAGACCCCCCCTCTCTAGCTCACCGGCCAGGGGTGGGTGTCTGTGAGATGGTAGACACCCCCCCCCCCCCCTCCTCACCTCTAGCTCACCGACCAGGGCTGGGTATCTGTGGGATGTTAGACCCCCCTCTCCCCTCTAGCTCACCGACCAGGGGTGGGTGTCTGTGAGATGGTAGACACCCCCCCCCCTCACTTCTAGCTCACCGACCAGGGCTGGGTGTCTGTGGGATGTTAGACCCCCCCCCCCTCTAGCTCACCGGCCAGGGGTGGGTGTCTGTGAGATGGTAGACACCCCCCCCCCTCCTAACCTATAGCTCACCGACCAGGGCTGGGTGTCTGTGGGATGTTAGACCCCCCTTCCCCCTCTAGCTCACCGACCAGGGGTGAGGGGTCTGTGAGATGGTAGACACCCCCCCCCCCTCACCTCTAGCTCACCGACCAGGGGTGGGTGTCTGTGGGATGTTAGACCCCCCTCCCCCCTCTAGCTCACCAACCAGGGGTAGGTGTCTGTGGGATGTTAGACCCCACTCCCCCCCCCTCTAGCTCACCGACCAGGGCTGGGTGTCTGTGGGATGTTAGACCCCCCCCCTCTAGCTCACCGACCAGGGGTGGGTGTCTGTGAGATGTTAGACCCCCCTCCCCCCTCTAGCTCACCGGGCAGGGGTGGGTGTCTGTGAGATAGACACCCCCCCTCACCTCTAGCTCACCGACCAGGCGTGGGTGTCTGTGGGATGTTAGACCCCCCCCCCCCTCACTTCTAGCTCACCGACCAGGGCTGGGTGTCTGTGGGATGTTAGACCCCCCCCCTCTAGCTCACCGGCCAGGGGTGGGTGTCTGTGAGATGGTAGACACCCCCCCTCCCTCCTCACCTCTAGCTCACCGACCAGGGGTGGGTGTCTGTGGGATGTTAGACCCCCCTCCCCCTCCCCCTCACTTCTAGCTCACCGACCAGGGCTGGGTGTCTGTGGGACGTTAGACCCCCACCCCCTCTAGCTCACCGGCCAGGGGTGGGTGTCTGTGGGATGTTAGACCCCCCTCCCCCCTCTAGCTCACCGGCCAGGGGTGGGTGTCTGTGAGATGGTAGACACCCCCCCCCCCCTCCTCACCTCTAGCTCACCGACCAGGGCTGGGTGTCTGTGGGATGTTAGACCCCCCTTCCCCCTCTAGCTCACCGACTAGGGGTGGGTGTCTGTGAGATGGTAGACACCCCCCCCTCCCTCCTCACCTCTAGCGCACCGATCAGGGGTGGGTGTCTGTGAGATGGTAGACACCCCCCCCCCTTCCTCACCTCTAGCTCACCGACCAAGGGTGGGTGTCTGTGGGATATTAGACCCCCCTCACCTCTAGCTCACCGACTAGGGGTGGGTGTCTGTGAGATGGTAGACACCCCCCCCCTCCCTCCTCACCTCTAGCGCACCGACCAGGGATGGGTGTCTGTGGGATGTTGGAGCCCCCTCCCCCCTCTAGCTCACCGACCAGGGGTGGGTGTCTGTGAGATGGTAGACACCCCCCCCCCTCCCTCCTCACCTCTAGCTCACCGACTAGGGGTGGGTGTCTGTGAGATGGTAGACACCCCCCCCTCCCTCCTCACCTCTAGCGCACCGACCAGGGATGGGTGTCTGTGGGATGTTGGAGCCCCCTCCCCCCTCTAGCTCACCGACCAGGGGTGGGTGTCTGTGAGATGGTAGACACCCCCCCCCCTCCCTCCTCACCTCTAGCTCACCGACCAGGGATGGGTGTCTGTGGGATGTTGGAGCCCCCTCACCTCTTGCTTACCGACCAGGGGTGGGTGTCTGTGAGATGGTAGACACCCCCCCCACCCTTCACCTCTAGCTCAGTGACCAGGGGTAGGTGTCTGTGGGATGTTAGACCCCCCTGCCCCCCCCTCTAGCTCAGCGGCCAGGGGTGGGTGTCTGTGGGATGTTAGACCCCCCTCCCCCCCCCTCTAGCTCACCGACCAGGGGTGGGTGTCTGTGGGATGTTAGACCCCCCTCCCCCCACTAGATCACCGACTAGGGGTAGGTGTATGTGAGATGGTAGACACCCCCCCTTACCTCTAGCTCAGTGACCAGGGGTGGGTGTCTGTGGGATGTTAGACCCCCCTCCCCCCCCCCTCTAGCTCAGCGACCAGGGGTGGGTGTCTGTGGGATGTTAGACCCCCCTCACCTCTAGATCACCGACCAGGGGTGGGTGTCTGTGACTGACCTCGGTTTGTTTGACTGCAATGATTACATCAAGGATTGTCCAGAGTGGTTACATCGGGGCACATTATGAGCGCTTTAGTTATCCGTTCACCCGCTGGCACAGATACACGCTATACAACTAGAGTGTATACGAGGCGTCATACAGGCTGTCGTACCTCGGGGTGTCCACATCGTTGTGAGGAGTAAATGTTTCCGGTCCGGTCATGCCCTATGAATGCGGTATCAGGAATATGTTACAGTCTGAATGATTATGTATCAGTTGTTGCGCGTTATTAGGGTAACCTGGAAACTGATTCCCTGACTACTTTTCAAGGCTGGTAGGCATTATATAATTATTGATATAACTCGTTCCCGGCCTGGGCTTGGAGGAAATACGTTTCTGTCTTTGGTGTGCAGACCGGTTCCATCCTGGATGTCGAGTCGGGGTGCTCCCTATGGCATCTAGGTTGGTGCCAACACTAACTGGGTCCAATCTTGTGTATTTGAGACTTGATTTCCGCCTCATGTGTCAAAATGGGTTCCCGATAGTTTACAAATATACATCCTTGAGTCATGCTTAGCCAGGTGCATGCGCGTACCCATCAGGCGTGCATATAAATAAGCACGAAGGCCTCTAGGCGATATTTCCCGCCACGATTTCCCGCCACTTCTCGACCTGTGTCGTCTGCCTTCAGTGTCTGCACGACGTCGACGCTGGCGCCAGCGGGGAATTGCGTGAATGACTTAATCCTATTAACCGCCTATTGACCCGTATAATACCCCCCTTGTGAGGCCCTGGCCGCAGGATGGAACATGTCACGCAGGGAAGGGCAAGCTGTCATTTAATGGCGGCCGTGACCTTGGTGTCCAGATTTCACCGCGCTTCATCTTGCTGGTACGGTTCGCACTTATTGGGTTGCATTCATTGTGACATTGTGTATATAATATAGTATCTAATATTGTGTATGATATAAGAAGGTACAAAGGCATTGGTACTAACGAGATCAGATACAAGGACTCGGACAGTCCCAGGCTAATTATACATTATACGCAATGTTAGAATCATTGGAAGATGAACTGATCGTCGATATAATTGCTCAACGTTTGCGGCATATATATTATATGAGGATTGTGATTTCCGGAGAGGTCGGTTATAATTTTGTAATGTTGGCAGACGAACGTTTACGCCACGCCAGAATCGTGCAGGTGATATGAAGGCTCTACGATCTTAAAGCTATCTTCAAACCGTTGTTTTCCGCCTAAAGTCCCGCTAGAAAAAAAAAGTGTACTTTTTTACGGTCTGCTTAGTTCAAGACTCCATTGATATATTGATCTCAATCAAATTCATTGCATCCCGAAAACTGTGCAATCAAACCGTGGACTACACACAACTCTGTGACGTAGTACACATAACATACAACTAACGATCATCTGTCAAGAAAAAAATCGTTTTTTCGGCCATAATCACCATTCCATTTAACTTTACTGTTCTGTTAAATGTGACATCATGCCAGTTTGCGATAAATATATGTACAGATACATGTAGCGTTAGCCCTGTCACAGTTATACCTGTAGCGTTAGCCCTGCCACAGTTATACATGTAGCGTTAGCCCTGTTACAGTTATACCTGTAGCGCTAGCCCTGTCACAGTTATACCTGTAGCGTTAGCCCTGTCACAGTTATACCTGTAGCGTTAGCCCTGTCACAGTTATACATGTAGCGTTAGCCCTGTCACAGTTATACCTGCATCGCTAGCCCTGTCACAGTTATACCTGTAGCGTTAGCCCTGTCACAGTTATACCTGTAGCGTTAGCCCTGTCACAGTTATACCTGTAGTGTTAGCCCTGTCACAGTTATACATGTAGCGTTAGCCCTGTCACAGTTATACCTGTAGCGCTAGCCCTGTCGCTATTATACCTGTAGCGTTAGCCCTGTCACAGTTATACCTGTAGCATTAGCCCTGTCACAGTTATACCTGTAGCGTTAGCCCTGTCACAGTTATACCTGTAGCGTTAGCCCTGTCACAGTTATACCTGTAGCGTTAGCCCTGTCACAGTTATACCTGTAGCGTTAGCCCTGTCACAGTTATACCTGTAGCGTTAGCCCTGTCATAGTTATACCTGTAGCGTTAGCCCTGTCACAGTTATACCTGTAGCGTTAGCCCTGTCACAGTTATACCTGTAGCGTTAGCCCTGTCACAGTTATACCTGTAGCGTTAGCCCTGTCACAGTTATACATGTAGCGTTAGCCCTGTCACAGTTATACCTGTAGCGCTAGCCCTGTCACTATTATACCTTTAGCGTTAGCCCTGTCACAGTTATACCTGTAGCATTAGCCCTGTCACAGTTATACCTGTAGCGTTAGCCCTGTCACAGTTATACCTGTAGCGTTAGCCCTGTCACCGTTATACCTGTAGCGTTAGCCCTGTCACAGTTATACCTGTAGCGTTAGCCCTGTCACAGTTATACCTGTAGCGTTAGCCCTGTCACCGTTATACCTGTAGCGTTAGCCCTGTCACCGTTATACCTGTAGCGTTAGCCCTGTCACAGTTATACCTGTAGCGTTAGCCCTGTCACAGTTATACCTGTAGCGTTAGCCCGGCCGATCAGCTGCTGTGCTCCAATATATGGACGATAGTCAAAATTAAAGCCATTTACGTGTTGAGTGTGTATAACACGCCATCTAGCGATTGGTCTGGGCAGTTTGAAAAGGCAATGTAAAGTTCACTTACAAAACCATTTAACTTTAACTAGTTGAAATGAGACCGTGCGTCATGGATAGATATTAATCCGATACCCGAGACTGGATATCAAATTTCAGCTTTTGTCAAAGCGATAGTTGTTTTGACTATGTATAAAGGGAGTGGAAAGCACTGTAATGAGACATGGCAAACATGGAATGGGCCAAACAATATGCCATGTCTAGTTATTATCGTGGAAACTATGTAGTTCTGCAGAACTCATTAGCAGCGGAGTCGCCGTACAACCGTTGTTAGTTTATATATATATATATATATGAAGGATTTTCCGAATCATCGTATACAAAGCCATAATAACGATGCAGACATACCTTACTTGACATTTTGTGGATTTATTGTTATCCTTGCTATGTATAGCCATTGTCACCGAATTGCCAGCGCCACACACGGAGAAAACGATTTGATACCTATGAAAAGGAGACTGGCTGCTTTGGCGCCATTCATGATGTCACTGATACGGCTTTGTATGTTTCATTCCGGGGTCTGTCGGCTGTTGCAGAACACGGGAGCCGTCCAGTTTTTCGTGGACTATGAGAAGAGCCAGGGAAACTACATCGTGGATGCGGACGGCAACGTGCTGCTGGACATGTACTCTCAGATCGCCTCCGCCAGTCTCGGTACTCATGCACTTTCTGACTGGGGGCCCCTCCCTGGTGTAGTCATCAATAGATCATGGGGCCTCCCTGGTGTAGTGATCAACATTGCAGATCTATAGGTCATGGGGCCTCCCTGGTGTAGTGATCTACAGCGCAGATCTATGGGTCATGGGGCCTCCCTGGTGTAGTGGTTAGCACACTAGACCACAGATCAATAGGTATTTGGTTCGAATCCGGGGCCGGGCACCTAATCTGGTTTCATGCACTGCTCAGCTCTTGTGTGTACAAAAACGGCATCAAGCGCCATTTCATTTCATACATCAACCCTCGCTCTCCCGGTCCCTGTGTCACGTAACAGCAAATGTTTGAGGTTAAAATCACATCTCTAAATTTGTGCCCCAAAGACGATATAATTATCAATGATTTCTTATGTTTCATTTCCTCCCCGACATCCCTGCTTGAAGCCCCGATGTATACTGACCATCACCTCCATTCCTTGCATTCCTTGCAGGTTATAACCATCCAAAGTTTATTGAATCCATTCTGGACCCCAAGAACATGGTAAGCATATCTCCCCCGTTATGAAATGCGATGTAAATGTAGTATGAACTCATAAAAATCCCCACTGGTACCTCTCACTTAACTCTCATGGTACCATTTTATAATTCCGTGTCAAAGTAACAGCTTACCTACGCTAGATGAGCTTATACTAATCACTATAATATAATACTGTAGATTTCACTATGTATATTTCCGTTGCTGTAGATTTCACCATGTATATTTCCGTTGCCTAGATGCATCTGGTGAACAGACCGGCGTTAGGCAACTTGCCTTCCATGGACTGGCCGCAAAGGATAAAGGACGCTCTACTGTCGGTAGGTCCTTAGTCAATATTCTTTAGCCAGCGATGGAATAATATCTTGTCAGGCTACAACCTGTAGACATCTCACCATACGTATATGTGACGTATACACTGTGAGTGGCTTCCTCTCAATGACGCAGGGGTTTCTCTTGCTCAGTTGGTAAACAGGCTGAGCTGTAGATCAACAGGTCGTGGGTTCGAACGCACTAGCTCAGTTGGTAAGCGGGTTGAGCGGCAGATCAACAGGTCGTGGGTTCGTTCCCCCTCCCTAGCTCAGTTGGTAAGCGGGCTGAGCGGCAGATCAACAGGTCGTGGGTTCGTTCCCCCTCCCTACCTTAGTTGGTAAGCAGGCTGAGCTGTAGATCAACAGGTCGTGGGTTCGTTCCCCCTCCCTAGCTCAGTTGGTAAGCGGGCTGAGCGGCAGATCAACAGGTCGTGGGTTCGTTCCCCCTCCCTAGCTCAGTTGGTAAGCGGGCTGAGCGGCAGATCAACAGGTCGTGGGTTCGTTCCCTCTCCCTAGCTCAGTTGGTAAGCGGGCTGAGCGGCAGATCAACAGGTCGTGGGTTCGTTCCCCCTCCCTAGCTCAGTTGGCAAGCGGGCTGAGCGGCAGATCAACAGGTCGTGGGTTCGTTCCCCCTCCCTAGCTCAGTTGGTAAGTGGGCTGAGCGGCAGATCAACAGGTCGTGGGTTCGTTCCCCCTCCCTAGCTCAGTTGGTAAGCGGGCTGAGCGGCAGATCAACAGGTCGTGGGTTCGTTCCCCCTCCCTAGCTCAGTTGGTAAGCGGGCTGAGCGGCAGATCAACAGGTCGTGGGTTCGTTCCCCCTCCCTAGCTCAGTTGGTAGGCGGGCTGAGCGGCATGTCCTAAAACACCAACGTTTCCAATGACACTGTTGTCTTTTCAGATCGCACCAAAGGGTCTTAACCACGTGCAGACCATGGCGTGTGGCGCCTGCTCCAACGAACAAGCCTTTAAATGCATGTTTATGGCTCACATGGTAAATACACTTCGAACAAGCCTTTAAATGCATGTTTATGGCTCACATGGTAAATACACTTCGAACAAGCCTTTAAATGCATGTTTATGGCTCACCAGCTAAATACACTTCGTACAAGTTTTTAAATGCATGTTTATGGCGCACCAAGGAATATATTTAAAAGAATCCGCCATTCCCATGTTTTCTGCTGTGAACTACTTTTTCCAGCTTAATAATAGAAAGTATCAGAAAACTGTATCAAACATAACAAAAGATCTGGCACATTTATTTTTGTTTAATAAATCTGGCACAATATTACATTTATTCACTCGACAGTTTAAATGCATGAATGCGCGAAATGTTGGGTGTCTGAACATTAGCGATGCCCATTGATGACGTCACCACTGACGTCACGTGATATTACCTTGTAACGTTCTCGTCGCCATGTTGCTTTTGTTAAAATCCAATGTGCTTTATCTCACAACTTTTAATGATCTCACAATATTAACGTGCCAGCCCATCACGCATAACGTCGCCCGCTTAGACGGCGAGACCATTAACTGGCGCCCTGTTACCCTGACAGAGGAAGGTCCGGGCCGGGGCCCCGCCTACTCAGGAGGAACTCGAGAGCAGTGTGTACAACAAAGAACCCGGATGTCCGCCTCTGACCATCCTGTCGTTTGACCACGCCTTCCACGGCAGGACAACAGGTCAGTCAGTCAGTCAGTCCCACGTCTGGCTTTAAGTAAATATATAAGCATTGCATTTAAATCGTAATTTGCATCGGGTAATAAGTTGCCTTTTCGCTAACGGATCGCTCACTTTCTGTGAAGAACAGGGTAGATTTATAGATGTTATATATATGCCGATTGTCTCAACTATACCTTAGACTATGCCATCAGGTAGACATAGGGGAGTTTGTAGCCCGATAGATGGGGTGCAACACTTCAACTCGACAGATCTGGATCCAATCCTGGAGCTCGGTCTCTGGCTCTGCGACTACATTAGCCGTGTCGCTATGGCAACGTCATCACCCTGATTTAGACGCTATTTGTACGAAGGCGGTGCGATCCGTACACCCGCCCGCGGTTGGGTGTCACTGACGCAGTACCACAGTGTTGAGTTTCTGTGTCAGGCTGCCTCAATGCCACACACACCAAGTGGATTCACAAGCTGGACTTTCCCACCATGGACTGGCCTATGGCGGACTTCCCGAACCTCAAGTACCCTCTGGAGCAACACGAGCAGGCGAACAGGCGAGAGGAAGCACGCTGTCTGCAGCAGGTAAGGCGGTGTCTGCAGCAGGTAAGGCGGTGTCTGCAGCAGGTAAGGCGGTCTGCACCAGGTAAGGCGGCGTCTCCAGCAGGTAAGGCGGTGTCTGCAGCAGGTAAGGCGGTGTCTGCAGCAGGTACGGCGGTGTCTGCAGCAGGTAAGGCGGTGTCTGCAGCAGGTAAGGCGGTGTCTGCAGCAAGTAAGGCGGTGTCTGCAGCAGGTAAGGCGGTGTCTGCAGCAGGTAAGGCGGTGTCTGCAGCAGGTAAGGCGGTCTGCACCAGGTAAGGCGGCGTCTCCAGCAGGTAAGGCGGTGTCTGCAGCAGGTAAGGCGGTGTTTGCAGCAGGTAAGGGGGTAGTGCTTCACTGACCCAAATAGCAAACTCTTTAATTGCATGATAACCGGATAGACAAATAACTCTTTTAACCTATTTGATATTGTAAACAATAATTGCAAAAACTTCCAATGCGATTTGGTTTAGTTACCATGACCTATAAGTCCTTTATGCAATGTTCGTGTTTCGTAGCTGCTAAAGGTGATTGGCATGGATGTAGCACGTGTGTTATGTGTGAGTGTCCGGTCGTAGGTTCGAAGCCGTATCGAGGAGTACAACAACAAGGGTACCCCTGTGGTGGGCTGTGTCGTGGAGCCCATTCAGGGCGAGGGGGGCGACAACTACGCCTCCCCAGAATTCTTCAAGGAGCTGCAGCAAATCTGCAAAGAGGTGCGTCCCACTGAGTCACGTGGTGTCTTAATATCATTTTTCATAAATTAATATTATATCAAAAGTACAGTGTTAACTGATGACGAAGTTGGAATTGTGTCCGTATGAACAAGTGATAGACTGCAATGGTAAAAGTAGGTTCATCTTCCATGTTAGAGCGCATGCAAAGTGATTTGTGTGTTGGGCGAGTGTAATACGTGAGCTATGCTGAAGCAATGGTTCGCCCTAACATAAAGGAACGACCTAAATGTAACGTTGCTGGAGGGCTGCCGATGTGCCAACTTGTCTGTTTATGATAAAGGTTTTAGGGGACTTAGGCGTGAGATCTCAGGACCCCTCCCCCTTCTCCTGACGATTTCTACCCCCCCCCCCCCACACCTGACTCCTCCCACCCTGTTGTCTCATTCCACTCTCATAGCACCTTTTTTAACCACTCCTACTCTCCTTGCTACTCCCTCTATGTTGACCCTGGGCTCCACCACCTGCCACCTCCCACCCCCCCGCACCCCCCCTGACTGTGATACACCTGATGGCACACCCACTCCCTCTCCCACACAGACCGGAACTTACTTCATGGTGGACGAGGTGCAGACGGGTGGGGGCGCCACTGGCGGCATGTGGTTCCACGAGACTTGGGGTCTTCCCGAGGCGCCCGACATCGTGGCCTTCAGCAAGAAGACTCTGACCGGAGGCTACTTCTTCAAGACCGAGCTTATGCCTGTAGAGGTGAGGACCCCGTCCACAGGGGCGGCCAGGCGCCCATCTCCACACTGTTCACCCCCCCTCTCTGTCGATCACCCGGTGGCCACGTCATGGTTTTCTTATATTATTGCATCAACATTTCATGCGCCTTCAAGCGTTTTAAAATATTATACGGTTTTAACATATAAACATATGTATAGCCCACACCTTGAGGTTTCTATTTAAAATCACGATTGCAACTGGACCACTGAGATCGAAGGCGGGAGAAACTTTGCCAGTTCCCCGGGGGTCGCTGTAGCTCATTGATCAGAACTGCCGGCGCGCCAAACCGGCGGTCCTGGGTTCGATTCCCGGTGGCGACGTGATATTCTTTCATCCAAATCACTCTCCTAAGTCTCATATTCTATATCTTGAGTAATATTAACGTTTATATTGTTGTAATCGTGGTGGCCTTGTGGAGGTCACTGTTTGTTGACACATTGCGCTGAACGCTTACGTCACAGGGTTACCGCGTGTTCAACACGTGGATGGGTGACCCCGCCAAGGTCGTCCTGCTGGAGGCGCTGGTCAAGGTCATCCAGGACCAAGACCTGCTGCAGAATGTCAGGGACGTCGGGCAGCGTCTGTTGGGCGGCATGACTGACCTTCAGGTAAACAGTTCTGAAGTTGGTGTTATGGATAATGGTAGAACTCGCTAGACAGTTTGAAAAGCAACTCTCACATATTACATCATCAAAAAAGAGAAAATAGCTTTTTGGTATTTTTTAAATTCGAAAAAGGTGGAATAGTTATCTACAAAATGTAATTACATATATATATATTTTTTTTTCTAAATATATATATTATATAGATATGTACAAACTATAGTTTATGAAATTATTATATATGATGTATTACTATATTAGTAAAGTAATAATAATAGTGGTATAGTAATAATAATACTGAATTATATACTCGTAGTTATGTCTTGGAATGTTTCAAGGTTAACAACTGCAGACTTTCTGAAAATTTCTGTTTAACATCTGTCAAATCAATCTTTTTGCTCAACAGTATGTCCACAATATCTATATCTGTCGCATGTTGCTGGATATTCAGAAAACTTATCCGGATCAGCTGAGCGGCGCACGTGGTCACGGGGTCTTCCAGGCTGTGGATGTCCGGAACGCGCCTCACAGGGACAAACTGCTGGCTGGACTCAGGGCCAAAGGTGAGCAATGGTGTACAGTGTCACAGGGACAAACTGCTGGCTGGACTCAGGGCCAAAGGTGAGCAATGGTGTACAGTGTCACAGGGACAAACTGGTGGCTGGACTCAGGGCCAAAGGTGAGCAATGATGCACAGTGTCACAGGGACAAACTGGTGGCTGGACTCAGGGCCAAAGGTGAGCAATGATGTACAGTGTCACGGGGACAAACTGCTGGCCGGACTCAGGGCCAAAGGTGAGCAATGATGTACAGTGTCACAGGGACAAACTGGTGGCTGGACTCAGGGCCAAAGGTGAGCAATGATGTACAGTGTCACAGGGACA
Source organism: Arenicola marina (assembly GCA_964019135.1). Classification (NCBI taxonomy): domain Eukaryota; kingdom Metazoa; phylum Annelida; class Polychaeta; family Arenicolidae; genus Arenicola; species Arenicola marina. Next base: position 45,565,526 of record OZ025251.1, read on the forward strand.
AACTGGTGGCTGGACTCAGGGCCAAAGGTGAGCAATGATGCACAGTGTCACAGGGACAAACTGGTGGCTGGACTCAGGGCCAAAGGTGAGCAATGATGTACAGTGTCACAGGGACAAACTGGTGGCTGGACTCAGGGCCAAAGGTAAGCAATGATGTACAGTGTCACAGGGACAAACTGCTGGCTGGACTCAGGGCCAAAGGTGAGCAATGATGTACAGTGTCACAGGGACAAACTGCTGGCTGGACTCAGGGCCAAAGGTGAGCAATGATGTACAGTGTCACAGGGACAAACTGCTGGCTGGACTCAGGGCCAAAGGTAAGCAATGATGTACAGTGTCACAGGGACAAACTGCTGGCCGGACTCAGGGCCAAAGGTGAGCAATGATGTACAGTGTCACAGGGACAAACTGCTGGCCGGACTCGGGGCCAAAGGTGAGCAATGGTGTACAGTGTCACAGAGACAAACTGGTGGCTGGACTCAGGGCCAAAGGTGAGCAATGATGTACAGTGTCACAGGGACAAACTGCTGGATGGACTCAGGGCCAAAGGTGAGCAATGATGTACAGTGTCACAGGGACAAACTGGTGGCTGGACTCAGGGCCAAAGGTGAGCAATGATGTACAGTGTGACAGGGACAAACTGCTGGCTGGACTCAGGGCCAAAGGTGAGCAATGATGTACAGTGTCACAGGGACAAACTGCTGGCTGGACTCAGGGCCAAAGGTGAGCAATGATGTACAGTGTCACAGGGACAAACTGGTGGCTGGACTCAGGGCCAAAGGTGAGCAATGATGTACAGTGTCACAGGGACAAACTGGTGGCTGGACTCAGGGCCAAAGGTGAGCAATGATGTACAGTGTCACAGAGACAAACTGGTGGCCGGACTCAGGGCCAAAGGTGAGCAATGATGTACAGTGTCACAGGGACAAACTGGTGGCTGGACTCAGGGCCAAAGGTGAGCAATGATGTACAGTGTCACAGGGACAAACTGGTGGCTGGACTCGGGGCCAAAGGTGAGCAATGATGTACAGTGTCACAGGGACAAACTGCTGGCTGGACTCAGGGCCAAAGGTGAGCAATGATGTACAGTGTCACAGGGACAAACTGCTGGCCGGACTCAGGGCCAAAGGTGAGCAATGATGTACAGTGTCACAGGGACAAACTGCTGGCCGGACTCAGGGCCAAAGGTGAGCAATGATGTACAGTGTCACAGGGACAAACTGCTGGCTGGACTCAGGGCCAAAGGTGAGCAATGATGTACAGTGTCACAGGGACAAACTGCTGGCTGGACTCAGGGCCAAAGGTGAGCAATGATGTACAGTGTCACAGGGACAAACTGGTGGCTGGACTCAGGGCCAAAGGTGAGCAATGATGTACAGTGTCACAGGGACAAACTGCTGGCCGGACTCCGGGCCAAAGGTGAGCAATGATGTACAGTGTCACAGGGACAAACTGCTGGCTGGACTCAGGGCCAAAGGTAAGCAATGGTGTACAGTGTCACAGGGACAAACTGCTGGCTGGACTCAGGGCCAAAGGTGAGCAATGGTGTACAGTGTCACAGGGACAAACTGCTGGCTGGACTCAGGGCCAAAGGTGAGCAATGATGTACAGTGTCACAGGGACAAAGATTGCTGATCCGGTGAACGTTATGTTGAAATATTTAGTTCGCAATGGATAGACATGACAGATACAAATGAGATCTTTTCTCGACAATGTTTTCTCTCAGGGTATTTCCACACAGCTCCTAATATATGTGTTATCGTCATACGGGCTAAATATACGTGATATTCATTGTAGACAATCCCAGTGACAGCAAAAGGAATTTAAAAAAAAAACAAAAAAAAAAAAAAAAAAAAAAAAACATCGTCATAACGTCCTCCTTCCTATGTAAACGGTGGCGCCATCTGTTGTCTGTCCAGGCGTTCATGCGGGCGGTAACGGCGTGCACACCTTGCGACTGCGGCCCGCGCTGATCTTCCAGCGCCACCATGCGGACATCTTCCTCGACCTGTTCGACAAGGTGCTCAACGAGAACAAGTGAACAAGAGAGCCATCCCTCTGGCGGCTCTGACCCCCCCCCCCCCCACCTTCCACCCCTCTTCCCCACCCGCCACGAGGTCGTATCCCCGGTGCCCCAGACCCCCACTGACCTCTCATCATAACGCGCTCCGGCGGCGGCCGCTCTTGGTCGCTTGCTGGCTGAATGTCGTGAGTGGAAAGGTCTCACAGAGTGTGAAGAACTTTACTCCAGTTGTTACACCGGGGTTATAATGACCTGGAGGGTGCCTTGATTCCTACATATGAATTTGTACAAAACTTCAGTTGATTTCCCCCTCAAGGTGTTATGAGAAGTGAATATATATGTCTGCTATACCTTCGAGCGCTTGTACCGGTTCGAAAACTTGATTTGTGTTGTGAGGTATCACAGACTGGATAAAACAAATTATCTATCGAAAGTATCATTGTGAAGACATTTGAGATTCATATTTTCTGTTAATACTGCTGTTGTCACTGTTTGTTTCTGGGTTTTTTTTCTGATTAATTACGGACAGGTACCGAGATGTTTAATACATACGAGAACATGTTCTCATACCGATGTTACGAGAACATGTTCTCATACCGATGTTCATGTTTTTGATATTAGCACTGAGAGGACTGGAAGTAGCACCTTTTTTTAACTACGGAAGTAGCAGTTCTTTCAGACCAATGGGAGACGAGAGAGGTGATCGAAGTAGTTGTTTGTGATGGGGATCCTGTTCCCGATCACATGTGATCACTCAGCAATAATGAACTTGTGTGATAGACGCAGCTACCACGGTTACAGTTAATTGCTAGGATAGGCCAACGCTATAGTCTATAGACGATCAGATGCTATTTTGAGAAGTTCTTTGCCATTTTGTATGTATTACTACGCGCCTGATAACACATTTACCAGATGATGTGCCAGCCTTGTATTTGTATCAGTAGTTGGACAGCTTGTATGTCGACTGCTATACAACACATCACACTATCTAGTCGCATATGTAGACACACATTTTTATTGAAGAGACGATCCACATGGAAAATTCTCGAATAGGTATCGATATTATTACCATGAAATGTGTAGCCTCTTTGAGGCTCAATTGCTAAAGCTTTGAATTGCGTGGTGCGCAGGTTGTGTAGTCTGTATATTTAGCTGGTATTTTCTACTGGTCCCATATAATATTTTTTCTACTCTCTTGCATATCAGCATTCTGCGTTGGGCATGTAGTTGTGTTGCCGTAAAGCATGCAACGTATATACATGTATTTAACATCGCAGGTAGAACTGTGTGGAGGTCAACCGATTGTGCATCAACGTTTGAGTTGCTACAGCCACAGTATTCACATTATCTACAAAGAATGTGTTCCTCAAATTAATCATTAATATTCCACTAGTAGAAGTCGGTGAAAGGTGTAGTTGACTGCACTTCGGAAGTGACTCGCAGATAACATTGGGAACTCGATAAGGATAACTGGTGGGTTAGCGCCGTGGAATTGTATCTCTCCTATTATGATATGCTATGCCAAATACTGCGGAGTCTAGATATCTAGGCGCTCCCCCGGTAGAGAGATGCATGGTGAGTGGTTGACATGGGGACAGTGTTTCATTCATTATTAAAACTTCGCTTGCCTGTGACTCAGTATTCGACGGGCTGCACTTTTCAGCAGTTAGTTTAACTGGTTTCTGCAACTCGGTGAAACGTGCCCACACTGGTGTAGCACACATTGGCAGGCTGGGCGTGGGGGGGGGGGGAGGGGGTGACTGTCTCCAGGTGTGGTGGGACTGATTCAGCCCTCGGTGGCAATGTAGCTCAGTGTAAGTGTCCAATACCCCGGTTATACGCGGTTATAGTGACGTCAGTGTCTTCATGGTGTTACGACACATAGACATTTGTTGGCGGCGTATCTTAACCTTGGTAACTTAGAGTAGAACAGATTGCGTTGAATCGAACCACTACATTTCTCCTGGCGTGCGCACCCCACCTGATACCTACCTCTTTGGTATTCGTATAGTCAGGCTTTTAGTGCTCGTCTATCCCGGTTAGCTTTGTTAGTGTTTGTAACATGGTATGTTATCAGTAATAATTTTTTCTTTCGTTCAGCATGTTCACGTTAGTATTATATTGAAATATTCAAAATAAGGATTTATAACTACGGCGGGATACCGAACTGTCCGGCAATATAGATGACGGCGATATGACGTCACTTGCGCTGTTGTGACGCTGTTGCGATGTCACTCATACTGCGGGTGACCACCCGTCTGTCAAGATTGATTTCCAGCTGGTCTTTGTTGTAATTTTAAAATATTTAAACCAAATCTTTCTCGCCAATGAAAAAAATCTGAATAGGATATTGAAATAAAAAATGTCGGCATTCACACCTTAAAATTGTTGTGGTAAACGGGCCAGAAAAAGTACTTTTTGCACGACAGCTTACCGTAAGTTGGAAGCGGCGTGCCCTACGTCACAGATTTGTGTGTAGTTTATCGCACCATTTTAGGGATGTTAAGTAGGCTCCAGGCAATGAATTCAGGGATAATTAAGGGATAAGAATAGATAATTGTAGATACCGACATGGGTTGGGCCCAAAACAACTGTTTGAATAGCGTTAAGGTCACCAACTCCTACAATTGCTAATCGATTTTTCTCCTGTCATCAATCACATCGGTGTCCTGTTACGTGGCCCTGGCTGTCGCAGTCATCAGATCGGTGTCCTGTTACGTGGCCCTGGCTATTGCAGTCATCACATCGGTGTCATGTTGCGTGGCCCTGGCTGTCGCAGTCATCACATCGGTGTCCTGTTACGTGGCCCTGGCTATTGCAGTCATCACATCGGTGTCATGTTGCGTGGCCCTGGCTGTCGCAGTCATCACATCGGTGTCCTGTTACGTGGCCCTGGCTATTGCAGTCATCACATCGGTGTCATGTTGCGTGGCCCTGGCTATTGCAGTCATCAGATCGGTGTCCTGTTACGTGGCCCTGGCTATTGCAGTCATCACATCGGTGTCATGTTGCGTGGCCCTGGCTGTCGCAGTCATCACATCGGTGTCCTGTTACGTGGCCCTGGCTATTGCAGTCATCACATCGGTGTCATGTTGCGTGGCCCTGGCTGTCGCAGTCATCACATCGGTGTCCTGTTACGTGGCCCTGGCTATTGCAGTCATCACATCGGTGTCATGTTACGTGGCCCTGGCTGTCGCAGTCATCACATCGGTGTCGTGTTACGTGGCATTTGGCTATTAGTCATCAGATCGGTGTCCTGTGGCGCCCTGGCTATTAGTCATCAGATCGGTGTCCTGTGGCGTGGCCCTGGCTATTGCAGTCATCACATCGGTGCCTTGTTGGGTGGCCCCGGCTATTGCAGTCATCACATCGGTGTCCTGTGGCGCGGCCCTGGCTATTGCAGTCATCACATGGGTGTCCTGTTGCGTGGCCCTGGCTATTGCAGTCATCACATCGGTGTCCTGTGGCGCCCTGGCTATTAGTCATCAGATCGGTGTCCTGTGGCGTGGCCCTGGCTATTGCAGTCATCACATCGGTGTCCTGTTGGGTGGCCCCGGCTATTGCAGTCATCACATCGGTGTCCTGTGGCGCGGCCCTGGCTATTGCAGTCATCACATGGGTGTCCTGTTACGTGGCCCTGGCTATTGCAGTCATCACATGGGTGTCCTGTTGCGTGGCCCTGGCTATTGCAGTCATGACATCGGTGTCCTGTTGCGTGGCCCTGGCTATTGCAGTCATCACATGGGTGTCCTGTTGCGCGGTCCTAGCTATTGCAGTCATCACATCGGTGTCCTGTTGCGCGGTCCTAGCTATTGCAGTCATGACATCGGTGTCCTGTTGCGCGGTCCTAGCTATTGCAGTCATCACATCGGTGTCCTGTTGCGCGGTCCTAGCTATTGCAGTCATCACATCGGTGTCCTGTGGCGCGGCCCTGGCTATTGCAGTCATCACATCGGTGTCCTGTTGCGCGCCCCTGGCTATTGCAGTCATCACATCGGTGTCCTGTTGTGTGGCCCTGGCTATTGCCGTCATCACATCGGTGTCCTGTTGCGCGCCCCTGGCTATTGCAGTCATCACATCGGTGTCCTGTTCTGTGGCCCTGGCTATTCCAGTCATCACATCGGTGTCATGTTGCGCGGCCCTGGCTATTGCAGTTATCACATCGGTGTCCTGTTGCGTGGCCCTGGCTATTGCAGTCATCACATGGGTGTCCTGTTGCGTGGCCCTGGCTGTCTCAGTCATCACATCGGTGTCATGTTGCGTGGCCCTGGCTGTCGCAGTCATCACATCGGTGTCATGTTGCGTGGCCCTGGCTGTCGCAGTCATCACATCGGTGTCATGTTGCGCGGCCCTGGCTATTGCAGTTATTACATCGGTGTCCTGTTGCGTGGCCCTGGCTATTGCAGTCATGACATCGGTGTCCTGTTGTGTGGCCCTGGCTATTGCAGTCATCACATCGGTGTCCTGTTGCGCGCCCCTGGCTATTGCAGTCGTCACATCGGTGTCGTGTGGCGCGGCCCTGGCTATTACAGTCATCACATCGGTGTCCTGTGGCGCGGCCCTGGCTGTCGCAGTCATCACATCGGTGTCCTGTGGCGCGCCCCTGGCTATTGCAGTCGTCACATCGGTGTCATGTTGCGTGGCCCTGGCTGTCGCAGTCATCACATCGGTGTCATGTTGCGTGGCCCTGGCTATAGCAGTCATCACATGGGTGTCCTGTTGCGTGGCCCTGGCTATTGCAGTCATCACATCGGTGTCCTGTTGCGCGCCCCTGGCTATTGCAGTCATCACATCGGTGTCCTGTTCTGTGGCCCTGGCTATTCCAGTCATCACATCGGTGTCATGTTGCGCGGCCCTGGCTATTGCAGTCATCACATCGGTGTCCTGTTGCGTGGCCCTGGCTATTGCAGTCATCACATGGGTGTCCTGTTGCGTGGCCCTGGCTATTGCAGTCATCACATCGGTGTCCTGTTGCGTGGCCCTGGCTATTGCAGTCATCACATCGGTGTCCTGTTGCGTGGCCCTGGCTATTGCAGTCATCACATGGGTGTCCTGTTGCGTGGCCCTGGCTATTGCAGTCATGACATCGGTGTCCTGTTGTGTGGCCCTGGCTATTGCAGTCATCACATCGGTGTCGTGTGGCGCGGCCCTGGCTGTCTCAGTCATCACATCGGTGTCATGTTGCGTGGCCCTGGCTGTCGCAGTCATCACATCGGTGTCATGTTGCGTGGCCCTGGCTATTGCAGTCATCACATGGTGTCCTGTTGCGTGGCCCTGGCTATTGCAGTCATCACATGGGTGTCCTGTTGCGTGGCCCTGGCTATTGCAGTCATGACATCGGTGTCCTGTTGCGTGGCCCTGGCTATTGCAGTCATCACATGGGTGTCCTGTTGCGCGGTCCTAGCTATTGCAGTCATCACATCGGTGTCCTGTTGCGCGGTCCTAGCTATTGCAGTCATGACATCGGTGTCCTGTTGCGCGGTCCTAGCTATTGCAGTCATTACATCGGTGTCATGTTGCGCGGTCCTAGCTATTGCAGTCATCACATCGGTGTCCTGTGGCGCGGCCCTGGCTATTAGTCATCACATCGGTGTCGTGTGGCGCGGCCCTGGCTATTGCAGTCATCACATCGGTGTCCTGTTGCGCGCCCCTGGCTATTGCAGTCATCACCTCGGTGTCCTGTTGTGTGGCCCTGGCTATTGCAGTCATCACATCGGTGTCCTGTTGCGCGCCCCTGGCTATTGCAGTCATCACATCGGTGTCCTGTTGTGTGGCCCTGGCTATTGCAGTCATCACATCGGTGTCCTGTTGCGCGCCCCTGGCTATTGCAGTCATCACATCGGTGTCATGTTGCGTGGCCCTGGCTATTGCAGTCATCACATGGGTGTCCTGTTGCGTGGCCCTGGCTATTGCAGTCATGACATCGATGTCCTGTTGCGCGGTCCTAGCTATTGCAGTCATCACATCGGTGTCCTGTGGCGCGGCCCTGGCTATTAGTCATCAGATCGGTGTCCTGTGGCGCGGCCCTGGCTATTGCAGTCATCACATCGGTGTCCTGTTGTGTGGCCCTGGCTATTCCAGTCATCACATCGGTGTCATGTTGCGTGGCCCTGGCTATTGCAGTCATGACATCGATGTCCTGTTGTGTGGCCCTGGCTATTCCAGTCATCACATCGGTGTCATGTTGCGTGGCCCTGGCTATTGCAGTCATCACATCGGTGTCCTGTTGTGTGGCCCTGGCTATTCCAGTCATCACATCGGTGTCATGTGGCGCGCCCCTGGCTATTGCAGTCATCACATCGGTGTCATGTTGCGTGGCCCTGGCTATTGCAGTCATCACATGGGTGTCCTGTTGCGTGGCCCTGGCTATTCCAGTCATCACATCGGTGTCCTGTGGCGCGGCCCTGGCTATTAGTCATGAGATCGGTGTCCTGTGGCGCGGCCCTGGCTATTGCAGTCATCACATCGGTGTCCTGTTGCGCGGCCCTGGCTATTGCAGTCATCACATGGGTGTCCTGTTGCGCGCCCCTGGCTATTGCAGTCATCACATCGGTGTCCTGTGGCGCGGCCCTGGCTATTGCAGTCATCACATCGGTGTCCTGTTGTGTGGCCCTGGCTATTGCAGTCATCACATCGGTGTCATGTGGCGCGGCCCTGGCTATTGCAGTCATCACATCGGTGTCCAGTTGCGCGGTCCTGGCTATTGCAGTCATCACATCGGTGTCCTGTGGCGCGGCCCTGGCTATTGCAGTCATCACATCGGTGTCCTGTTACGTGGCCCTGGCTATTAGTCATCAGATCAGTGTCCTGTTACGTGGCCCTGGCTATTGCAGTCATCACATCGGTGCCCTGTTGTGTGGCCCTGGCTATTGCAGTCATCACATCGGTGTCCTGTGGCGCGGCCCTGGCTATTAGTCATCAGATCGGTGTCCTGTTACGTGGCCCTGGCTATTGCAGTCGTCACATCGGTGTCCTGTGGCGCGGCCCTGGCTATTGCAGTCATCACATCGGTGTCCTGTGGCGCGGCCCTGGCTGTCGCAGTTATCACATCGGTGTCCTGTTACGTGGCTCTGGCTATTGCAGTCATCCCATCGGTGTCCTGTTACGTGGCCCTGGCTGTCGCAGTTATCACATCGGTGTCCTGTGGCGCGGCCCTGGCTATTACAGTCATCACATCGGTGTCCTGTTACGTGGCCCTGGGTATTGCAGTCATCACATCGGTGTCCTGTTGCGCGGCCCTGGCTATTGCAGTCATCACATCGGTGTCCTGTGGCGCGGCCCTGGCTGTCGCAGTTATCACATCGGTGTCCTGTGGCGCGGCCCTGGCTATTACAGTCATCACATCGGTGTCCTGTTACGTGGCCCTGGGTATTGCAGTCATCACATCGGTGTCCTGTGGCGCGGCCCTGGCTATTGCAGTCATCACATCGGTGTCCTGCTGCGTGGCCCTGGCTATTGCAGTCATCACATCGGTGTCCTGCTGCGTTGCCCTGGCTATTGCAGTCATCACATCAGTGTCCTGTTGTGTGGCCCTGGCTATTGCAGTCATCACATCGGTGTCCTGTTGCGTGGCCCTGGCTATTACAGTCATCACATCGGTGTCCTGTTGCGCGGCCCTGGCTATTGCAGTCATCAGATCGGTGTCCTGTGGCGCGGCCCTGGCTATTGCAGTCATCACATCGGTGTCCTGTGGCGTGGCCCTGGCAATTGCAGTCATCACATCGGTGTCCTGTGGCGCGGCCCTGGCTATTAGTCATCAGATCGGTGTCCTGTGGCGCGGCCCTGGCTATTGCAGTCATCACATCGGTGTCCTGTGGCGCGGCCCTGGCTATTGCAGTCATCACATCGGTGTCGTGTGGCGCGGCCCTGGCTATTGCAGGCATCACATCGGTGTCCTGTTGCGCGGCCCTGGCTATTGCAGTCATCACATCGGTGTCCTGTGGCGCGGCCCTGGCTATTGCAGTCATCACATCGGTGTCCTGTTGCGCGGCCCTGGCTATTGCAGTCATCACATCGGTGTCCTGTGGCGCGGCCCTGGCTATTGCAGTCATCACATCGGTGTCCTGTGGCGCCCTGGCTATTAGTCATCAGATCGGTGTCCTGTGGCGCGGCCCTGGCTATTGCAGTCATCACATCGGTGTCCTGTGGCGTGGCCCTGGCAATTGCAGTCATCACATCGGTGTCCTGTGGCGCGGCCCTGGCTATTAGTCATCAGATCGGTGTCCTGTGGCGCGGCCCTGGCTATTGCAGTCATCACATCGGTGTCCTGTGGCGCGGCCCTGGCTATTGCAGTCATCACATCGGTGTCCTGCTGCGTGGCCCTGGCTATTGCAGTCATCACATCGGTGTCCTGTGGCGTGGCCCTTGCTATTGCAGTCATCACATGGGTGTCCTGTGGCGTGGCCCTGGCTATTAGTCATCAGATCGGTGTCCTGTTGCGTGGCCCTGGCTATTGCAGTCATCACATCGGTGTCCTGTTGCGCGGCCCTGGCTATTGCAGTCATCACATCGGTGTCCTGTGGCGCGGCCCTGGCTATTGCAGTCATCACATCGGTGTCCTGTGGCGCGGCCCTGGCTGTCGCAGTTATCACATCGGTGTCCTGTGGCGCGGCCCTGGCTATTACAGTCATCACATCGGTGTCCTGTTACGTGGCCCTGGGTATTGCAGTCATCACATCGGTGTCCTGTGGCGCGGCCCTGGCTATTGCAGTCATCACATCGGTGTCCTGCTGCGTGGCCCTGGCTATTGCAGTCATCACATCGGTGTCCTGCTGCGTTGCCCTGGCTATTGCAGTCATCACATCAGTGTCCTGTTGTGTGGCCCTGGCTATTGCAGTCATCACATCGGTGTCCTGTTGCGTGGCCCTGGCTATTACAGTCATCACATCGGTGTCCTGTTGCGCGGCCCTGGCTATTGCAGTCATCAGATCGGTGTCCTGTGGCGCGGCCCTGGCTATTGCAGTCATCACATCGGTGTCCTGTGGCGTGGCCCTGGCAATTGCAGTCATCACATCGGTGTCCTGTGGCGCGGCCCTGGCTATTAGTCATCAGATCGGTGTCCTGTGGCGCGGCCCTGGCTATTGCAGTCATCACATCGGTGTCCTGTGGCGCGGCCCTGGCTATTGCAGTCATCACATCGGTGTCGTGTGGCGCGGCCCTGGCTATTGCAGGCATCACATCGGTGTCCTGTTGCGCGGCCCTGGCTATTGCAGTCATCACATCGGTGTCCTGTGGCGCGGCCCTGGCTATTGCAGTCATCACATCGGTGTCCTGTTGCGCGGCCCTGGCTATTGCAGTCATCACATCGGTGTCCTGTGGCGCGGCCCTGGCTATTGCAGTCATCACATCGGTGTCCTGTGGCGCCCTGGCTATTAGTCATCAGATCGGTGTCCTGTGGCGCGGCCCTGGCTATTGCAGTCATCACATCGGTGTCCTGTGGCGTGGCCCTGGCAATTGCAGTCATCACATCGGTGTCCTGTGGCGCGGCCCTGGCTATTAGTCATCAGATCGGTGTCCTGTGGCGCGGCCCTGGCTATTGCAGTCATCACATCGGTGTCCTGTGGCGCGGCCCTGGCTATTGCAGTCATCACATCGGTGTCCTGCTGCGTGGCCCTGGCTATTGCAGTCATCACATCGGTGTCCTGTGGCGTGGCCCTTGCTATTGCAGTCATCACATGGGTGTCCTGTGGCGTGGCCCTGGCTATTAGTCATCAGATCGGTGTCCTGTTGCGTGGCCCTGGCTATTGCAGTCATCACATCGGTGTCCTGTTGCGCGGCCCTGGCTATTGCAGTCATCACATCGGTGTCCTGTGGCGCGGCCCTGGCTATTGCAGTCATCACATCGGTGTCCTGTTGCGTGGCCCTGGCTATTGCAGTCATCACATCGGTGTCCTGTTGCGTGGCCCTGGCTATTGCAATCATCACATCGGTGTCCTGTGGCGCGGCCCTGGCTATTGCAGTCATCACATCGGTGTCCTGTTGCGTGGCCCTGGCTATTGCCCTGGATATTGTCTCCCAGTGTGACGCTTCATGCGTATGTAATTGTCGGACCCGGTAGAGCTCCTCGTGAATGATAGGTGTAGATAGCCGGCACGACATACCTTCTGAAAGATAGGTGTAGATAGCCGCCACGACATACCTTTTGAAAGATAGGTGTAGATAGCCGGCACGACATACCTTCTGAAAGATAGGTGTAGATAGCCGCCACGACATACCTTTTGAAAGATAGGTGTAGATAGCCGGCACGACATACCTTCTGAAAGATAGGTGTAGATAGCCGCCACGACATACCTTTTGAAAGATAGGTGTAGATAGCCGGCACGACATACCTTTTGAATGATAGGTGTAGATAGCCGGCGCGACATACCTTTTGAATGATAGGTGTAGATAGCCGGCACGACATACCTTTTGAAGCTAGGTGTAGATAGCCGGCACGACATACCTTTTGAATGGTAGGTGTAGATAGCCGGCACGACATACCTTTTGAATGGTAGGTGTAGATAGCCGGCACGACATACCTGTTGAATGATCGGTGTAGATAGCCGGCACGACATACCTTTTGAAAGATAGGTGTAGATAGCCGGCACGACATACCTTCTGAAAGATAGGTGTAGATAGCCGCCACGACATACCTTTTGAAAGATATGTGTAGATAGCCGGCACGACATACCTTCTGAAAGATCGGTGTTGATAGCCGCCACGACATACCTTTTGAAAGATAGGTGTAGATAGCCGGCACGACATACCTTCTGAAAGATAGGTGTAGATAGCCGCCACGACATACCTTTTGAAAGATAGGTGTAGATAGCCGGCACGACATACCTTTTGAATGATAGGTGTAGATAGCCGGCGCGACATACCTTTTGAATGATAGGTGTAGATAGCCGGCACGACATACCTTTTGAAGATAGGTGTAGATAGCCGGCACGACATACCTTTTGAATGGTAGGTGTAGATAGCCGGCACGACATACCTTTTGAATGATAGGTGTAGATAGCCGGCACGACATACCTTTTGAAAGATAGGTGTAGATAGCCGGCACGACATACCTTCTGAAAGATAGGTGTAGATAGCCGCCACGACATACCTTTTGAAAGATATGTGTAGATAGCCGGCACGACATACCTTCTGAAAGCTAGGTGTAGATAGCCGCCACGACATACCTTTTGAAAGATAGGTGTAGATAGCCGGCACGACATACCTTCTGAAAGATAGGTGTAGATAGCCGCCACGACATACCTTTTGAAAGATAGGTGTAGATAGCCGGCACGACATACCTTTTGAATGATAGGTGTAGATAGCCGGCGCGACATACCTTTTGAATGATAGGTGTAGATAGCCGGCACGACATACCTTTTGAAGATAGGTGTAGATAGCCGGCACGACATACCTTTTGAATGGTAGGTGTAGATAGCCGGCACGACATACCTTTTGAATGGTAGGTGTAGATAGCCGGCACGACATACCTTTTGAATGATAGGTGTAGATAGCCGGCACGACATACCTTTTGAATGATAGGTGTAGATAGCCGGCACGACATACCTTCTGAAAGATAGGTGTAGATAGCCGCCACGACATACCTTTTGAAAGATAGGTGTAGATAGCCGGCACGACATACCTTCTGGAAGATAGGTGTAGATAGCCGCCACGACATACCTTTTGAAAGATAGGTGTAGATAGCCGGCACGACATACCTTCTGAAAGATAGGTGTAGATAGCCGCCACGACATACCTTTTGAAAGATAGGTGTAGATAGCCGGCACGACATACCTTTTGAATGATAGGTGTAGATAGCCGGCGCGACATACCTTTTGAATGATAGGTGTAGATAGCCGGCACGACATACCTTTTGAAGATAGGTGTAGATAGCCGGCACGACATACCTTTTGAATGGTAGGTGTAGATAGCCGGCACGACATACCTTTTGAATGGTAGGTGTAGATAGCCGGCACGACATACCTTTTGAATGATAGGTGTAGATAGCCGGCACGACATACCTTTTGAATGATAGGTGTAGATAGCCGGCACGACATACCTTTTGAATGATAGGTGTAGATAGCCGGCACGACATACCTTTTGAAGATAGGTGTAGATAGCCGGCACGACATACCTTTTAAATAATAGGTGTAGATAGCCGGCACGACATACCTTTTAATGATAGGTGTAGATAGCCGGCACGACATACCTTTTGAATGATAGGTATAGATAGCCGGCACGACATACCTTTGAATGATAGGTGTAGATAGCCGGCACGACATACCTTTTGAATGATAGGTGTAGATAGCCGGCACGACATACCTTTTGAATGATAGGTGTAGATAGCCGGCACGACATACCTTTTGAAAGATAGGTGTAGATAGCCGGCACGACATACCTTTTGAATGATAGGTGTAGATAGCCGGCACGACATACCTTTTGAATGATAGGTGTAGATAGCCGGCACGACATACCTTTTGAATGATAGGTATAGATAGCCGGCACGACATACCTTTGAATGATAGGTGTAGATAGCCGGCACGACATACCTTTTGAATGATAGGTATAGATAGCCGGCACGACATACCTTTGAATGATAGGTGTAGATAGCCGGCACGACATACCTTTTGAATGATAGGTGTAGATAGCCGGCACGACATACCTTTTGAAAGATAGGTGTAGATAGCCGGCACGACATACCTTTGAATGATAGGTGTAGATAGCCGGCACGACATACCTTTGAATGATAGGTGTAGATAGCCGGCACGACATACCTTTGAATGATAGGTGTAGATAGCCGGCACGACATACCTTTGAATGATAGGTGTAGATAGCCGGCACGACATACCTTTTGAATGATAGGTGTAGATAGCCGGCACGACATACCTTTTGAATAGTAGGTGTAGATACCTGGCACAACATACCTTTCCTCGTAGCATACCCTGCGATCTACCTTGTACCCTTCACCCAGCGGTCCCCATCGTGTTTATAAACCAATGATACGACAGATAACATTCGTGTTGGCAATATTTACCATTCTATCCTTCCGCGCGTGTGAAAAAAATCATTACCATATGAGCGAATCATGACGTCACGAGAGGATCCGGTTAGCGTATACTGGGATGTTTGTGAATTTACGGTCGCACACAAAACTCGTGACAGATAGCGGTGTGCGTAAAATCAATGTCCACAGAGAAAGCATTCATACATCACCCACTGCCAGGCTTGTCGGAAGCGATGAGGCTGGGGGGTGGGGGTGAGCTCGGGGGCGGGGGGGGGGGGTGCGGGGCGGGGCGGGAGAGGGGGTATGTATCCTGGAGAGGAGAGTAAATGGCGGGAGAGGGGTTTACCAATACTGATTTAACCATTACCGATTACCGATCTAACCACTACTGATCTTACCGTTACCGATCTTGCAATTACCGATCTTATCATTACCGAGTACCGATCTTACCATTGCCGATCTTACCATTGCTGATCTTATCATTACCGATCTTACCATTACCCATCTTACCATTACCGATCTTACCATTGCCGATCTTACCATTGCTGATCTTATCATTACCGATCTTACCGTTACCGATCTTACCATTACCGATCTTACCATTGCCGATCTTACCATTGCTGATCTTATCATTACCGATCTTACCATTACCCATCTTACCATTGCCGATCTTACCATTACCGATCTTATCATTACCGATCTTACCATTACCGATCTTACCATGATCTTACCATTGCTGATCTTACCATTGCCGATCTTACCATTGCTGATCTTACCATTACCCATCTTACCATTACCGATCTTACCATTACCGATCTTACTATAGTAGATCTTATCATTACCGATCTTACCATTGCTGATCTTACCATTACCCATCTTACCATTACCCATCTTACCATTGCCGATCTTACCATTACCGATCTTACCATTGCCGATCTTACCATTGCTGATCTTACCATTGCTGATCTTACCATTGCCGATCTTACCATTGCCGATCTTACCATTATCCATCTTACCATTACCGATCTTACCATTACCGATCTTACCATTACCAATCTCCGTAATAACGTTGCAGCTGCGCGTTAGCCCCCCCCCCCCCCCCACCCCCTTCCGCCCCCCTCACCACCCCTTTACCACACTTCCGCCTGTCTTCCGTTGCTGGGGACTTCCCCTGTCGACACGTTTCCCGGAAGCCCCATTCACAAGCTCGCCGCTCCCTCCGCTCCACGTTTTTTACCGCCGTAAAATTCGGCGAAATAATTTATCGCCATCTATGTCTCATCGATATCAGTGTTCCAATAACAGTGCGCCCTGATAAGCAAGGCAAATATCATCAATTCATGATCAATATTCTTTGTAATCTACACTAAAGTATATATGTAGCTATTATTTCCATTTTGATATTGTGCAATATTAAACATCGAATATCTTAATATAAAAAGCGCTTTCCATGGCTAAAAAGGTCACGTCAGTCTGCAATGTACACCAACATACTCCGACTGATTGACTCGGCTCCAATCAAGGATACAGGGTTGAGTTGCGGAGCACGATCGACCGCGATCGACCGTCTCAGCGAGAGTAGTCCCGCATTACAATATTAAATTCTGGACGACGATTCTTCTAAAATACGTGGGCATAACCTGTAAATATCGTTGCATAATAATTATCCATTATTTATCAATATTTTACACTATTTAGAGTGTGCTGTTATTTACAAATAAGGGTTATTTATTTAGTGGATACGCCCGCAGCAAATTGTTCGCGGCGGTCGATCGTGCTCCGCAACTCAACCCAGGTCTGGTATCAAGCTCCCCGCACGGTGGCGCTACGCAAGCTAGCTTTTACAATGGAGCCCTAGCGGAGTGAGTCGAAGGCAGAGTGGTCTGTTATCAGATGGCAATCATCTCGTCTTTCAGGTCATGTTGCTATAGACTTACAGGTTAGGAGATCTAGGCCAAGACCAGCGGTCGCTGTCGCCTGGACCACCTAAGGATCAAGTGAGAATCGTGTAATTACAAAGAGGCCGAACATCAGTTTAACATTTAAAAAAATTCCCACACAAAAATAAATACAAAAAAACAAATGTTACGAAATTTGTGTTTGTTTTTAAGCTCCGCACAGAGGGTAATAGTGCTAGAGGTAAGCTTATTACATTATTTGATATTTCATATGTATATTATTCTAATATCAAGACATTCCGGTGTGTAATCAGTGAAACCCAAAAGCCTGTGTTGCAATTTTCGCAGGGATGGTAGAAGGACTCGATCTTATATGTCCACAAAAGTGGCTTAAAACATCTCTCCGTTGGTCGGCCTATCCACTCCACCAAGGCTCCTGTGGGCCGCGCCAATAGCTCAGTGGGTTAGAGCGTTCGCGTTGAGTGCTCCGGTCACCTGAGAGCCTAACGGCAGGTGGATCGGTCGTTCGAGCCCTGCTGTGGCCAGGTCTCATTCTTTCCGATAGCTCAGTGCAGTCGGATCTTTTGTTTCTTTCTTCGCTCCGGACAGCTTCTATCCTGCTGTATCGTGACTGGGGCTCTGGTGCGCTTATAACGTACACCAAACAGATCCAGCACATTTTCTCCTGAGACCGCAGTGTAGGAAGTGTTTGGAGTCCCAGTTATCGATTTTAATGGATGTTTTTTAATGTTTCTTACGCCTTCCATGGCACTGAACAATTAATAAGACGCCATATGTGTTCTACCTCCTTCAACAACAATTACGTTGAATGCAGGGGTGGACCCAGGAATTTTAAACGGGGAGGGGGTCCAGTGAAACTTGCGCCCGGGGAACCGGAGTGGGTGGGGGGGCGGGGTCCACGTCTCAGATAGCGTTCTTCCTCAAAAATGGGGGGGGAGGTCTACTGAAGACCGGGGGGGGGGGCGCTCTGAACAAAATAGCGACCAGGGGGTCCACCAATTGTTTTACCATTGAGGCGGGGGGGGGGGGGGGGGCGAGGGCACGCGCCTCAGATAGCGTTCTTTCTCAAAGGGTCCACGCCTCAGATAGCCTACCTTGTGTATTGAAAAACGGCAGGCGGGGGGGGGGGGTACGGACCCCCTGGACCCCCCTGGATCCGCCCATGGAATGTCTTTTGCCCTCATCCACAACAATTACATTGAATGAGTTCTATCCGCCTAACAACTACGTGAGTTCTACCCCCTTCTACCACATATACCGCATCCATACAAACGCAAGTAAACATGACTGGAGATATTTTCTGACAGCATGTTGTTGTTCCTTGCGATGGTTGGCCTCACTGTTTTGGACCAGCAGCGCGCCGTGTCTTTTAATGTCATGTTGTTTACAGCGTCTGTTGTGCCCCCCCCCCCCCAACCCCCTCCCCCCACCTGTTGTGACACATCCGGTACAGGGGGAGGCGAGTTACTATGACTTAATTAGTAATTGACTGTCTTAACAACGGTAAGAGGGCGACATTGTACATCCGACTGACTACAAATGAAAGGTCAATAATAATTAGATCCACGCGCGGCAAAAATGCATTGCACAAAAAAAAACACGAGAAAGAGAAAATCAGAAGCAAAGCCCTTCAACAATAATTATGCACATCTACATACTACCACCACATAATACCAGCAAACAACACACTACAGAGAGGATCTACATGCTGAGCAAATAAAAAAAACAGGCTGCCAACGCAATGCTGTTGAAAGGAAAGCAGAATGGTGTGTCAGGTAAGCGAAGATGTTAAACTGCTGGCATTCGGCAGTGACACATGACATTTACGTATAAAGTGGTGGACGGTCACTGGGGTTATTTGTCTGGCCTCCCTGTCTGTCTGTCGCCTCCCGGCTCTCATTGCCTTGGGCCTAGCCGTAGTAAGGAGCAGATGAGACGTACCAACTATGATCAGCACATACTAAACCACTATGATTTATTCCCATCCTTGCCGCAGAAAGGCTTTACAAATATATCTTATAGCCTAGATACGCAACACACAAGGTGTTGACTTGGTGAAAACCGCGTATGAATATTTGAAATGCCATGGCGGCTGCGACTGATAGAGATGTCAATAAAGAAATATTTTTACCCAGGATTCGCGTTCCATGCCAAACAGGGACCCACCACAAATATCTACACAATAAGCATCTTTTTTTTTCACCCGCCCATGGCAGTCAAACGTGATTTATCACACGAGGAACGAGCTAACTACAGGAAAGGAGGAGGAGGGAGTTTACATTTGTTTCAGGAATCTGCAAAGACGTCTCCATCAACACATTTGATTAAAGTTTTCTTACGGTAAACAACGACTTGACTCATTTATTCGGCTTTTATGATCGGATAGATCTATGGTGACATTTACAGGGCATGGTGTAACCGTGTGGATAGCAACATATTACTAGAAGCCAGCAGGAGAAGGGTAGCTTGGACACAGTGTTAGGAGATATACGGTGATACGATGCAGCTGGTAGTACGGCGCGGGTGGTGCCCCCTTACGTCCACATTAGTCATCATACGGTTTGGTTATGATTACTGATGTGGGGGGGCGGGGGGGGGGGGGGTCGGGCCCTCTGAACCCTCCATCACAGGCTCCGCCTCTGGTTTACCTGTGATGCGTATGGAGGCGGCCAGGCCCCGCCATGGGTAGGCTCAGGGGGTGGTACATGGCCCGCTGGGGGGAGGACAGCAGGTCCAAGGGGTCGAAGAGGCTGCCCTCGACCACCCCGAGGCCCACCCCCGGCCCGCCGCCCCCTGTTGCCAGGAGCGACAGGTACGGGTTGTACAGCTCCCGTTAAATCGCATGGGAGTACGTCTGTAACCGAAACAGTTTCCCAGAGAAACTTTCAACTTGTGTTGAATATAAAATATTTGATGTATTTAGGTTCTTATTGAGTAAGAACTCTGTCAGTACTCAATAATTCATCTCATGTATGATAGTAGGCATGACTTTTTGTTTGCTACGTCATCAAAATTTGGACATCGCTGCCGCATTTCGTCTTTTTTTAAATATCACTTTATCCGCCCCGCTAACATTGTTTTCGTATCCATAACATAGCCTGAAAACAAGACGTTACTGTCGTACTTTTTCGTCCCATTTCTAACTGTCTTACGAGAATAACGTCTTCTTTTCGGGTTGTCCATAACTTGGCAATGATCCACAGTCAGACGTGTCTGCGACATTTCTAAAAGAACAAATCATAATGTAGGTGCCCGGTTGTTGCATAAGCAGCTTTAACGTATTGTAAATAACATCAATGTGTTCTGGTGGCTGCCCATCATCCGACAGATGCGTACGTCAATCTGTGGTCCCTGGCCTCAGCTCAGCAGGCACGGATCCCTCTTCCACTGGTTCCTGGAGGCCCGGCCGTCGTCCCCGTGGCGCAGTGCATGCCGGTCACAGCCTGCTGTATTCGAGGACAGTCTTTTCCACAGCCCACCGCTGAAATCGATGAGGAACCCGTGGCAGAGTGCGGAGGAGTCACAGCGATTACACGGAGGTGGAGGGTAGGGGAAGCGGAGGGGGGGGGGGGGGATTAATCGGCCACTCATATACGTGTGTGAGAGCGTTTGTCATTAATTATATAATATCCCTTATAATTCAGAAGCATGTTCTGCCTCGTGTGTCGTAAGCTGCATTAAGCTAGATTTTTGTACAACATGTAGGGTACGAGCAGGTTTAAATACTTTAGAGAGCTCACCGGGCGGATCTAGGGGAGGGGGGGATGGTCCCCATTGGGAACTCTCCGTTTTTGAGCCACATGGTAAACACTGTAAAAGTAGGGCTTTCGGACGATAAAAATCGCAAAGTAACAGTTTGTAAGTGCAACCCAGTGGTGGATCCCAGCAGGAGGCTGGGGGGGGGGGGGGGGGGGGGAGGTTGTTAAACCAAGACTGTTATAGTCAAAATTTTGTCGATGACCCATAATTTATGGAGGAAGAACATCTGATATGTAGACACCACCCCCCCCCCACGCTTTGGTGGACCCCCGCGGGTCATCCAGCCCCCCCCCCCCCCCCCCACGCTTTGGTGGACCCCCGCGGTCATCCAGCCCCCCCCCCCCCCCCGACGCTTTGGTCATCCCCCCCCCACGCTTTTGGTGGACACCCGCGGTCTCATCCCACACACCCCCCCCCCAGTCCAAATTTTTCATAGCAGAAAGCCCCTCTTCCCTTTCCAAATTCCTAGACCCGCCCTTGTGCCGCCACCGTTCACAGGCGATTAGCGTCGTGGACAGAGTAACTGTGAGGAGTAACGGTTACATGTATGTACTTGCTATATGGATGCTACCGACACAGGGGGGGGGAGGGGGGGGGGGGTAACAAGAGGAGAAGAGCTGCAGACTCGGCAGGTCAGTGCGACTGCTTTATGAAGAATGTTACGAAGGCGAATAGGTTTTTTCACAGCCATAAAACCCAAGTACATGTAATATAGCTTTCCGCTCACCCTCACTCATAGGCTACAGTCGTTTCCGGCATTAACTAACATGTATACGAAGTCACTATATATAACCTACCCCGGCCCACAGGCTGCGGCTTACACCGGCAAGTCTGGACAGACGGCATACCGCGATACACGTGTTCCAGGCGAGGACCAGGATTTCGCCAAGGAAGGGAGGGGAGAGGGGGGGAGGGGGGGGGGGTCCTTACAGAGTAGAGGACTGTCATGATTCGTGATCTTTTGGCAGACCATACATTATTGTCCAAACTACATTACCAGCGGCTGTGTTCAAGCTTCAAACCTCATATCTGTAGATAATCTGTATTTGGGAAAATCGAACTGATTACTGGTAATTAATGATTTTTATTGTAATCTATGTCATCCTTGCATTTTAGTAAACTATTTCCTGCAAAAATGGTATTGCTCAATTGTCGACCCGTTCTTGGATGGTGGTCACAATGGTTCCCAAATAGTCGGCTGCGAGAAATGATTAAGTTACCCACTTTAGACCCCCCACCCCACCGCGACGTGGATCGTCGCAAACCTGCCTCACTCTCCCAGCAGAGGTCGCTCTTGCTTCACCAGGGGCCGTATTCATAAACCACACGTAGATTACGCACGGAAAGTGCATTTTTGTCTCAGCCTCAGCAGCTCGCTGTGGCCGTGCTCATGATAAAAAAAATATTAATTTGAGCAATGTTTAATTAAGAAAATCCTGCTCTTGGGCGACAATGATCCACATAGCGCTAAATCTACTGGCGCAGCCGAAGTGGGTCTAAGTGTGCTTTACGCCGCTACACGTTATAAAACAGCGCGATTGACTTTTTGACATCAGCCAAATATATAATAGGCCATAATAGCGATGGGTCTCATTTCAAAGCGAGTGCAAAAAAACATTAATAGGCCCCGGTTCGAAACAGGAGTGGACCCATGGACGGATGGCTGGGTGGCATGTGCTCGCTCTGAAATCACAGGACGGGACGGTGCACATTGGCGATATAGACACAGGTAATTGTACGATTCGTGCCAAGCCCCCCTCCCCCCCCCCCCCTCTGCCAAAGCCTCCGGCCCAAAAAATCTGCCAGGAGATGCTGCAGCTAATCTCGGTGACAAATGTCGTAAAACACGACCCACTTACGCTGATTTTTCTCCAACCGTATTATCTTGTCATGCAATATTAATAGTTTGCTTTAACGCCTCGCAAAACTCGCCCAGCTCAGTCACAGTAAAGTAGCATTATAAGTTCAACGTGGAATTCACGGATTTATTTTGTCGACTTCGATTAAATGATTATCGAAATATGATTACAAAAATTATAATGCAGCGTATAGTCAATAAGAATCGATTCCCGTGCAGATAAATGCCAGTGATGTTGCCATGAGCCGCTATCTCTGGCTGTGGCCCTGTAGCCCGGGCTGTGGCCCTGTAGCCCGGGCTGTAGCCCTGTAGCCCGGCTGTAGCCCTGTAGCTCGGGCTGTAGCCCTGTAGCCCGGGCTGTAGCCCTGTAGCCTGGGCTGTAGCCCTGTAGCCCGGGCTGTAGCCCTGTAGCCCGGGCTGTGGCCCTGTAGCCCGGGCTGTAGCCCTGTAGCCCGGGCTGTGGCCCTGTAGCCCGGGCTGTAGCCCTGTAGCCCGGGCTGTGGCCCTGTTAGCCCGGGCTGTAGCACTGTAGCCTGGGCTGTAGCCCTGTAGCCCGGGCTGTAGCCCCCTGGTCCCCGGCCCGACATCACGGTCGTGCCTGCCACAGCGAACCAGACGCTCTCGCAGCAGAGGGCGTTCCACGGACACCAACCCCCTCGTAAAGCCCGGTCCGATTTGCCCTCGAAATCGTCCTCCCTGCGCGAAAACTATTCTAAGCGCGTCAATTTTCGTAATCAGCATCGACTAGCCGTCACTGATGCTGGTATCGTAATCTATTTTGTTATTGCTTCATTTCGGACCATGGCCCTTTCAAACCGTTTTTGAACCGATTAACGTCTACGCCTCCCCTCACTTGTATTGACATACATATGTGTTTGCACCACAACGGAAATTCTAAATGGCTCAAATTCTGAAGAGCCACTCTACTTTGGTTGTGAAAGATACGGGTGTTCGGTTTGAAAACAACGTTAGTACTGGTAGCAGCCCGTAATAGCGGTGTCATCATGAAAAACCCCAGGAAACCCGAGAACCCGCGATAAGGTGGGAGGATGTGGGCAGGGGTGTTCCGTCTCATTCAGATTTTCTTTCGCGTGAGTCAATGCATTTTAACCAGGGATGGATCTCTTTTACTGCAAGACGGTTTCGCCGGAAACCACAAAAACCAGAAGCACGAGAAAGATACACTATGTTTAAATTGAGATCGTGTGACCGTAAACTTTCGGCATAATCCTGATTATAAACGACCAAAGTGAGTGCGATCTTTGTTATTGCGTGTGTCGTCGCGGGGAGTAGGCGCAATACGTGCGCTATAAGAAACCATCGTCGGAGCTACACAATGGAGGCTTAACGACCTAATTCCTTGAAAACGATGGGGCACGAATCGAGACATTCGGTCATGTTGTCTCAGTGTCGATGGCTCGAAAAATAGCCATTTAAAAAAGAAAAATAGTTTCGGAAAATTGATATTCTAGGCGGTCAATAATAAAAAGAATTTCTACTTTTGTTCAACTTTACACCATAATTAGACATTTAAATGCTGAGTTGCAAGAAGCTAGAGCTGAAAGAAATGTATTGTTTATATCAAAATATATTGCAAACATTAATAGTATTAATACTAGTAAAGACATAAATTGCCTTGCTGTTATTGCACATTACTTATCGCTGCCTAAATAACACTCATGTAACTTATATTTATATATTGTCGTTGCTCGCAGGATATTCACCGGAGCAATCGCCTTGCCGCAATACAAACCTGAATCACCACGATGACGCGTCATATTGTTACGTCACATTGTTACGTCCCATTGTTACGTCAAAACATCCCAGTCAGCACGCTTTATTCCAGTACATGATGCAGGACTTCAGCGTGGCGTTGGCAACCGTCACTCAGTACGGCAGCCTGGAATGGGTTCTATCACCGGCAAGAAAACCCCCTCAGTGCAGTTGGTCGTTACAACGGAACGTCCCACACAGGCCTCACGGCACCGGCCACTACTCTATAAACACCAGCGGGATTCTCTTACAACCGCCATGCAATACGTCGCCTAGCATGAGCCACTCGATCGAGGAACCACAGCAGGCAGGCCAGCGAGGCACCCACCCTAGGCCTTTCAGCCTCCTGAACTCTCCTGTAGACGCCAAGCGACAAGCCATCGTTGGTATCTCCTGGTAGACTCCACACGGGACGATCTAGGAATAAAAAACTTGATTCACATACACTGTGAGTGCAAAAAGCCGCGAGATAAAAAACTCTGCCCTCCGCAATATGTAGTCTACCATAGTGTGCGTGCACACCTCTCACACACACACACACGCTCACCCCACCCCCTCAGGCCAGCTTCTCCCTCTCCGTCAGCTAGAAGAGAGAGCCAGCAGCTCGGGCCTAGGACTTCACTTCACTTCGCCAACAACCCGTTTCATATCTGACAGCAACCGTTTTTTTTGTGTCCGCCGGCATTTTCAATGTTACACTCTACTGGCTGAATTAACAAAGGTCGCTCTATGGTCGAGCGCCACGCAGAACGAGTGAGGATCGTGCGAAACACTCTGGAGTCCCTCACTTGTGAAATTGAGTCAGACCTATTGATAGCCGGTGATAAGCAATTACTGCAGCGCGCCTGCTTGCTCGTGCCTCTCGCTGTCTCTATCTCCCTCTCTCGTCTCCCTCTCAGCAACACTGGACGCACGGGGTGCCCGTTTCTACAGTCGCAAATGGCCGCAGGCTACGCGAGGAGCGACGTCATCGTTTACCAGGGTCCGACGCTATGGAAATGACCTGTTTACGCATTATTTAATTATACTATCTGGAACTATCCATCCGTACAATGCATGGCGTATGGTACAAGTAACATCGTAGAGTGTCTCTAGTGGAATGATACATCAGAAAGGGCCGATCGTTTGGCGAGAAGTGGGACGTTTCGGGTGGAGTAGTATGTGCTGTCCACCCTTGAAAAAATCGACTCGCCCGGATCTGAGCGCTGAGATAGGCATGTTTACCATGGGGCTGAAGAAACGGTATAGGGGCCAAAGCGTGCATTTCCTGGGTGGGTGGGTGGGCGTGGGCTGGTTTTTAGCTCACGGTGGTCAGGGGAGAGGGGAGGTGGGGGGAGGGAGAAATGAGGGCGGGTTGGGGTGGGAGTGGGAGAATACTACTTACACAGAGCTTGCGGTTTCATAATAATGGTAGGTTAGGGTTCGGACCAGTGGGAGAGGGCGGAAGGGGCCGGGATTGTCCTCGTGTACGAAGGAGGGGGTTTAGCGGGGGGGGGGGGGGGAGGGGGGCAGGTGGCAGTAGCGTACTTGTAGGTGAAGACAACACTTTCTGAGGTTTGAACCCTGGTAGGGTGAACCGCAGGGGATGGGGTGCAGGGGGGGGGGGTGGATAAACAATAAAACATACATGAGTGTGTGGGAGTAGGGGGGGAGGCTGGGGGGTGAGGGGGGGGCGGTGAGGGTGGCTTGAGAGGAGGAGGCGTGGAGGCCGGCCGGGGGAGGGGTGATGGGCGGGCTAAATAGGTGGGGGTTGAAAGAGACTCTTCTCGGTTTGTTCCCAGTTACCAAGCGTTGGTTGACTGGCAAGATCAAGCCGTGTGTGGGGAGGGCGATGGGGGTGTGGGAGGGAAGGCCGCTGGGGCCAGTACAGGGTAGTAGCAACGAGGTGGGGGTGGGCGGAAAAAGCGGGGGTGACGGGGGAGGGTAGTACCTATATCATGAGGTGGTGCCGTGCGCCCAGAAGAAACTGAAGAGCCACGCGGCTGGGGGGTGGTTGGAAGGGGCTGGTTGGAAGGCGGTGAAGTGGGTCACATGGCAGGGGCAGGGAGGGAGGAAGGCCAGGGGATGTTCGTCCTGAGGAAACATGAGCCCGTAGGCCGTGGGGTTGAGGGGATGAGGTGCTGGGAGTGGGTCCGCCGAGAGGGAGAGGGGGTGGGAGGTAGCGCTCCGGCTCGCCCGTCCATCGGACTGGCTGAGTGAGTGGGGCCAGAGGCCGCGCCGTACGTACGTAGTCAGTGGCCCTCTCTCCCTGCGCCCGCTACAGCCCGCCCCCACCCTCCGCTAGCTGCCCCCCCCCCCCCCCCAACGGAGCCCGGAGGTCTCCACCCCGCCCTATCCCTCTCCGCCCTCCCGCCTAGCCCCCTGCGCCTGGCACGGCCCCCGCTCTACCCTCCACGCCCGGGGTCCCAGGCCCTGGCCCTACCCTCCACCACGCCCGGGCCGCGATTCTGTCCGCCCCGCCGTACCCCTCCCCACCCCCCCACCCAGCCGACGCCGCTGCAGCGAGCCCAGAACTGTGGGCCGCGCAAAGCAGCGCGCGCGGCGGCCAACGGTAGAGCCGGCACAACCCGCGCGACTGCCGCAGCGGCGAGCCAGCGTGTTTACTTCAAACTTGCGAGATTTACGTAACCTTGGATATTAACAATAACGGATTTCGTTGTGTCTCTATACACAGGTATGTTGTCTTGTATTTGCGCGTAATGTCGTTAGATTTAACCTTCGGTATGTCGAGGAATTGCCGACTAGATCGTGGAAAGGTTGGGGGCGCCGTGTTGGCTTGATATACCATGGCTGGCTGCTGTACTGCAGTATACGGTTCAGTACAGCTCCAGCGGTGAGAGGGGTGGTCACGTTTACGGCGTTCGGCAGCCCGATCCAACGGGCCATTTTTGATACCAATACTAAAATCCGATCCTATGATAACCATAGTATACGGGAAAATTATTAATTTTAAGTGTCTCGATGTCTTATATCCGAAAAAATGGGTCTAATTCCGAAGAATTTGGTTTCGCGAGAAACGTCGTCTGCGGTCTCCTCGCCTCGTGGTGAGAGTGTGTGTGTGTGAGGAGCGGGCAGGCGTGTCGGGCAGGCGACGTCGAGAGGGAGACCCCCGGGTGGTGGCTGGTCGGGCCTAGTACTGGCAGTTAACACTCGGAATAACACTTAATCCTCCAATATATCAAGTTAGAAAAATTATATTCCGCACTTTAGTGGCAATGACATGCAGTGAGGACGTGGGTTTACCTTCCCGGTTGGGATGGGAAGGCCGGCGGGCGATGACGCAGTTCTGCCGTAGCACGTCGCCCTACACTCACTACACGTCAAACGGCCCCGTAAACTAACCTTTTTATTACGCAATTTCATGGTCCCAAACGACTCACAAATATTTCCACTCGCATATGAAACAAAACTCGACATACAGTAATATTTTAGGTGTAGAAATAGGTTACAGTGTCAAGATGACAAGTGTTTGAATTGGGCCGCCGACTTGCCCCGGGGGCGGGGTAGGTAATGTTGGGGGGGGGGGGGACTTAATACATTTCTGGGTTTGGGGGGTTCCGCGGTAAAGCCTCCCTATTTCACCGCCAAAATCCGCTCGGAAGGGGTATTTCACCTCCAACATACGCTCGAAAGGGGTATGTAACCTTCAACATCCGCTCGGAAGGGGTACTTCACCACCTCTGTGTCGCCGTTCCATATGTCTTGGTTTATTCTTTTTTGCCGAGCAAACCGGCTCCCACCCGCCTCCTGGTCATAAGTTTAAAATATCAGTTCGGTCTTTTTCATTAAATGTCCGCCCTATAGGGGTATCTTATCGACACAAATATCTTCAATAGGGGTATCTTTTTCATCATGAAATGCTCGCACACTCAGGCGTCACAGGGACACCCAGGGCACCCCCAACCAGATTTGAATAAGCCCTCCCTGGTCAACCACACTGATGACATCAAAATATTAGACTTTATGATCGGTGTTCAGGGACACAAAAGTGGCCTAAAACACCAACATTTCATTTCATTCCAGAGGTATGTGTTAGAATATATTCAAAATAAAACAAATATCTGGACTAAATCTGGGTGGGGGCCCGGCCCTCCGCGCCATCGCCTCCCCAGCCCTCCCCCGGCCCCGCTCCATCGCTATGGTTACGTAATACGTCCCCACGCCGTCGCAAGCTACAAGAGGTGTTGGTTGATAACGGGGGGTGGGTGGTAACGGGGATCGGTGCGGTCAGGTGCGGCGTCAACACCCCCCACCCCCGGTAAATGTCACACGCCCAGAGTATTGGCCATACGTCTCTATGGCAACCCCTAGGCCGGCCACAAACGGTGGCCTATATATTCCCCTTGGAATCCTGTCGTCATCTTTCCAATTCAAGTTTTTGCGTCTGTTCAAGTTGTCGGCGTAGATTTCGTCCCCGTCATGTGGATATAAGCAGGTTAGATTGAAACCGGCTTTTAGCGGTCTTTTCCCACCCCCCCGTGTCTGTCTGTCTGTGTTTATAGCCGCTACCTGTCAAGGGACAGCAGTCTTTATGTCTTGCCCCCTCTTTAACCGTGATGTACTTTATGTCATTAATTATCGCCCGGTTCTCCACAAGGGAGTGGACCGGAGCAACAATAGTAAGACTTTTTCTTGTCCCGTAATGTCAATCCCGGACTCGCGAGCCTCCCTAGCTCAGTGGGCACTAGTCTGGATATCGGCGTTATTCTGACCTGGATATCGGCGTTATTCTGGTCTGGAATTCGGCGTTATTCTAGTCTGGATATCGGCGTTATTCTGACCTGGATATCGGCGTTATTCTGGTCTGGATGTCGGCGTTATTCTAGTCGGGATATCGGCGTTATTCTGACCTGGATATCGGCGTTATTCTAGTCTGGATATCGGCGGTATTCTAGTCTGGATGTCAACGTTATTCTAGTATGAATGTCTACGTTATTCTAGTATGAATGTCGACGTTTTTCAGGTATGGATGTCGGCGTTATTCTAGTCTGGATGTCCGCGTTATTATGGTCTGGATGTCGGCGTTATCCTAGTCTGGATATCGGCGTCATTCTAGTCTGGATGTCGGCGTTATTCTAGTCTGAATGTCGGCCTTATTTTAATCTGGATGTCGGCGTTATTCTAGTCTGAATGTCGGCCTTATTTTAATCTGGATGTCGGCGTTATTCTGATCTGGATATCGGCGTTATTCTGGGCTGGATGTCGGCGTTATTCTGGTCTGGATGTCGGCGTTATTCTGGTCTGGATGTCGGCGTTATTCTGGTCTGAATGTCGGCGTTATTCTGGTCTGGACGTCGGCGTTATTATGGTCTGGATGTTGGCGTTATTCAGGTCTGGATGTCGGCGTTATTCTAGTCTGAATGTCGGCCTTATTTTAATCTGGATGTCGGCGTTATTCTAGTCTGAATGTCGGCCTTATTTTAATTTGGATGTCGGCGTTATTCTAGTCTGATTGTCGGCGTGATTCCGGTCTAGATGTCGGCGTTAGTCCAGTCTAGATCTCAACGTTATTCTGGTCTGGATCTCAACGTTATTCTGGTCTGGATGTCGGCGTTATTCTAGTCTGGATTTCGGCGTTATTCAGGTCTGGATGTCGACATTATTCTGGTCTGGATGTCGGCGTTATTCTGGTCTGAATGTCGGGCGTTATTCTGGTCTGGATGTCGGCGTTATTCTGGTCTGGATGTCGGCGATATTCTGGTCTGGATGTCGGCGTTATTCTGGTCTGGATGTCGGCGATATTCTGGTCTGAATGTCGGGCGTTATTCTGGTCTGGATGTCGGCGTTATTCTGGTCTGGATGTCGGCGTTATTCTGGTCTGGATGTCGGCGATATTCTGGTCTGGATGTCGACGTTATTCTAGTATGAATGTCGACGTTATTCTAGTATGAATGTCGACGTTATTCGGATCTGGATGTCGGCGTTATTCTGGTCTGGATGTCGGCGTTATTCTAGTATGCATGTCGACGTTATTCTAGTATGAATGTCGACGTTATTCTGGTCTGGATGTCGACGTTATTCTAGTATGCATGTCGACGTTATTCTAGTATGAATGTCGACGTTATTCTGGTCTGGATGTCGGCGTTATTCTAGTATGCATGTCGACGTTATTCTAGTATGAATGTCGACGTTATTCTGGTCTGGATGTCGACGTTATTCTAGTATGAATGTCGACGTTATTCTAGTATGAATGTCGATGTTATTCAGGTATGGATGTCGGCGTTATTCTAGTATGAATGTCGACGTTATTCTGGTCTGGATGTCGGCGTTATTCTAGTATGCATGTCGACGTTATTCTAGTATGAATGTCGACGTTATTCTGGTCTGGATGTCGACGTTATTCTAGTATGAATGTCGACGTTATTCTAGTATGAATGTCGATGTTATTCAGGTATGGATGTCGGCGTTATTCTAGTCTGGATGTCCGCGTTATTATGGTCTGGATGTCGGCGTTATCCTAGTCTGGATATCGGCGTCATTCTAGTCTGGATGTCGGCGTTATTCTAGTCTGGATATCGGCGTCATTCTAGTCTGGATGTCGGCGTTATTCTAGTATGCATGTCGACGTTATTCTAGTATGAATGTCGACGTTATTCTGGTCTGGATGTCGACGTTATTCTAGTATGAATGTCGACGTTATTCTAGTATGAATGTCGATGTTATTCAGGTATGGATGTCGGCGTTATTCTAGTCTGGATGTCCGCGTTATTATGGTCTGGATGTCGGCGTTATCCTAGTCTGGATATCGGCGTCATTCTAGTCTGGATGTCGGCGTTATTCTGGTCTGGATGTCGGCGTTACTCTGGTCTGGATGTCGGCGTTATTCTGGTCTGGATGTTGGCGTTATTCAGGTCTGGATGTCGTCGTTATTCTGGTCTGGATGTCGGCGTTATTCTAGTCTGGATGTCGGCGTTATTCTAGACTGGATGTCGGCCTTATTTTAATCTGGATGTCGGCGTTATTCTAGTCTGAATGTCGGCGTAATTCCGGTCTAGATGTCGGCGTTAGTCCAGTCTAGATCTCAACGTTATTCTGGTCTGGATCTCAACGTTATTCTGGTCTGGATGTCGGCGTTATTCTAGTCTGGATTTCGGCGTTATTCAGGTCTGGATGTCGACATTATTCTGGTCTGGATGTCGGCGTTATTCTGGTCTGGATGTCGGCGATATTCTGGTCTGAATGTCGGCGTTATTCTGGTCTGGATGTCGGCGTTATTCTGGTCTGGATGTCGGCGTTATTCTGGTCTGGATGTTGGCGTTATTCTAGTCGCGATGTCGGCGTTATTCGGATCTGGATGTCGGCGTTATTCTGGTCGGGATGTCGGCGTTATTCTGGGTTGTATGTCGGCGGACATAGATTGTAATCTAGTATCACCGTCAGGATAGGGGAAGCGATGTCAGAATCTGGATCTTGCCGTCGCAGTGAGGATCACGGGACCACAGGTTCAGTGTGTGATCACGTGACTCACTACAATAGGATCGTGGAAATCGTTGGTTCGCGTCAGGTCGGGTTAACTCACCTTTATCTCCCCATTACCCACCCCCTCTCGACACATACCTCCCCCTCCCCCCTCTCCCTGACCCACACACACCCTACCTCCCTCCCCCACCCACCCGCACACCCTCATCCTTCCCCGACCACCGGACACACCTTTTCGCCCTTGAGGGCACCGGTCTATTAACTTAAAGCAAACTAGCCACTACCCCCATTTAACCTTTCCATGTAAACATATTGTCTGCATATACATCCCCGTCAAGTCTGCATGCTGAGTCTGGTGGAGTCTGGTGGACGGGTGACTGGCGTGCTGGGTGTAGGCGTTAACACGTCCAGCCACCAGCCTGTCCCCTCACCACTGTGTACAGGAGGGAGGCTGGGTGGGTACTGCCGGTCCCGTGGAGCTGGCTCTCCGTGAGTGAGGATCGATGGAATACCGACACCGTCATCCCCGCCTACGCGGACTTTGCCTCGAAAACAAACAGGAAAAACAACCCCAAATGGACAAACCAAACCTTTTAGCCAGCTGATTGTAATTTACTTCATCCAGAATGGACTATACACGGCGCCTTTTTGCTTCAGTGGGGTGCGTCTATGCGCCTTCTTAAAGCCCCCCCCCCCACCCACCCACCGTAGCAAAACGCTGTGCACCATTCGTCTTTACATCCAAGACACCCCCGCCTCCCTATAGTCCACCCCTCCTTCCATCCTCGACCCATGAATACAACTCCATGGAGACGGAAGCCCCCCCCCCTTCCTAGAGACGGGACGCCCTTCCTGGAGACGGGACGCCCCTCCTGGAGACGGGACGCCCCTCCTACAGACGGGACGCCCCTCCTAGAGACGGGACGCCCTTCCTGGAGACGGGACGCCCCTCCTGGAGACGGGACGCCCCTCCTACAGACGGGACGCCCCTCATAGAGACGAGACGCCCCTGATAGAGACGGGACGCCCCTCCTACAGACGGGACGCCCTTCCTGGAGACGGGACGCCCCTCCTAGAGACGGGACGCCCCTCCTAGAGACGGGACGCCCGTC
This sequence comes from Arenicola marina, assembly GCA_964019135.1. Lineage (NCBI taxonomy): Eukaryota > Metazoa > Annelida > Polychaeta > Arenicolidae > Arenicola > Arenicola marina. The sequence goes on from OZ025251.1 coordinate 45,598,368, forward strand.
CTACAGACGGGACGCCCCTCCTAGAGACGGGACGCCCCTCCTGGAGACGGGACGCCCCTCCTACAGACGGGACGCCCCTCATAGAGACGAGACGCCCCTCATAGAGACGGGACGCCCCTCCTACAGACGGGACGCCCGTCCTAGAGACGGGACGCCTCTCCTACAGACGGGACGCCCCTCCTACAGACGGGACGCCTCTCCTACAGACGGGACGCCCCTCCTACAGACGGGACGCCCGTCCTACAGACGGGACGCCCCTTCTAGAGACGGGACGCCCCTCATAGAAACGGGACGCCCCTCCTACAGACGGGACGCCCCTCCTGGAGACGGGACGCCCCTCCTACAGACGGGACGCCCCTCATAGAGACGAGACGCCCCTCATAGAGACGGGACGCCCCTCCTACAGACGGGGCGCCCGTCCTAGAGACGGGACGCCTCTCCTACAGACGGGACGCCCCTCCTACAGACGGGACGCCCGTCGTACAGACGGGACGCCCCTTCTAGAGATGGGACGCCCCTCATAGAGACGGGACGCCCGTCCTAGAGACGGTACGCCCCACTGATTCCTGCATTAGTAGTGGCAGTATATCGCCTCGCTTTGGGCGAGATCAATTTAAGGTCAAGGCTTCTGGAATGGAGATGCAGGGTTTGTGGAACGTAGGTGGGCGTGGGTGTGGTAGTGGTATGTGTGTGTGTGTGTAGGGGGGGGGGGGGTATGTTATCCGTAGGTCGGTGTCTGTCGCCAAGGAAGCTGGAGGAGAGAGAGAGAGGGGGGTGGGGGCGTTGGGGGGGGGGGGGGCGGAGTGTCACCGGTAGCGTCCGGATTTATGGAAGCTCTGTCCGAAAGGTTGCCGCCGCGGAAATGAAGGCAGGCTCACATCGGGGTGTAGATCAGGGTCTGCTTGGGGGCGACGGAGGCCGTGTGAGTTGGGGGGGGTGGGGGTCGTGAAATTGGGCACACGGTAGTGGTAAACTCCACCATGTAAAGCTTCTATAAGGTCATAAGAAGGGTGCGGTGGGGGGAAGGAGGGGGGAGGGGGGTGTTCGAGGTCAAAGACAGGGGTTCGCGACGGGCTCTAAATTGTTACGGCCACCAACTCGTCGCGAGGGCGGCGTGCTGAGGGGTGGGGTGAGGGGGGGGAGTGGGTCTCACGCCGCCGTGCGCTTAACCCGCAGGGGGGTGGGGGGTCAGGCTGTTAGGGGTGCTGTTTGAGGGTGGCAGCGTCTTAATCTCCCGGGAGACGGGAGGGGCGGTTGGATGGGTAGATGGGTGGAAGGGTGGGGGTGGATGTGTAGGTGGGTGGGGGGGGGAGGGGTGAGTATAGGTTGTTGGCGGCCAGTCATCATCACCTCACCCGTACTAATGGCCTGGGTAGGGGAGGCGGACAGTGATGAAGAGCCGGGCCAGAGTGGGTGGGGCTGGTGGGGGGGGGGGGGTTACCGCTCCGCACGGAGAACACTTGAGCGGAGAGGGTGGGTCTTGGGAGGGTGGGGGGTGGGGGGGGCTCGGAGCATTTACCGGTGTGTCGGTCCGTGTGTGTGTGCCGGTGTTACGGGAGGATGGGTAAAGTGTGGGAGGGGCGGTCGGTGGGGGGGGGGGGGGCGGAGGGAAGATAGCGGAGAGCCTGCTATCTCGGGAGGGGGTCCCGAGGCCCTATCGCTCGAGTGGTTTGCACCGATGAGCGCTGAGTAGATTTATGTTTCTCAAGTCGATTGTCGCAATTTTCACGCTCAGCCAACACCCGAAGCTTTTCTTGGGAGAATAATTGGCCTGGTCTCGATTACCTCGCTACATCTGGGGGTGATTCGTACAACGGCAGTCAAAGCACGAGGCACGTTGAAAACAGACTTCTCTTGCTTTCCTCCGTCACTGACCGTTATCCGATTTTAAGGAGCAATAACCGTATGGGTAGGGGGGGGGGGCAGCGGTGCCTTCGCGGCCTTCACGTACACGGAGTTCTCGCCTGGCCTGAGCGTGACATTATCACCAAGGGGTTAGCTTTGGGCCCTGATATGGCTAAATGGTTGGTAACTCCTCCACACACACACAATATCGGTGCACAATGAACAGCCGGCGTGTACAGTGGCGGATCCAGGAAGTTACAAAAGGGGGCGCACCATTTATTTAAGAGCCAGTGAGAAACTTGACGCGACCCGGGGGTGGGTGCTGGGAGATTCTATCTAGGCGCGGATCCAGTGAGAAATTTACGACCGATGGGAGGGGGGGGGCGGTGCTAGTGAGGTTCAGAAAATCAGAAAATGTCTCAGAAAGAAGATGCCGCCTGTGCCTTCTTATTCAGAGAACGGCGGACGTGGCCTTTTTCGCCTATTTCCAGCGAAAGGGGGGGGGGGCACCTGGCCTCTGTGCCCCTCCCCCCTCCCTTGGATCCGCCACTGACGCATTCTACACAACCAGAAAGACTCACAAGAAGACATCAAGACTCGTATTATCATATCAAGATATATAGGTCGACACACAGTGAATTATAATAAGCATCGAATAACACTTTTCACGTTTCTCCGCCGCTAGCTCCACGCTAACCGGAAATGCGACAACGCTTGTATAAACACCGAAAAATTACATGGTTAACCAAAAATGTACAGTTCCGTCCGAACGGAAGGACGCCTACAGAAGAAGGTGCGGGGTGACACATAGCGAAGGCTCCCAGCATGGGGCTACATGGCTTCCGCTTCTGTTTGATCCTCCTCTTTAATAAACTATGCGTGATCATAGCCTTGGCTTTCCCATCCTGTAGTAACACATGCTGTAACATGTAGGCGCATAGTCGGTCCTGTCCTCATCTGATCTATTATTATTATACCTGATCCTGTCATATCTGATCCTGTCATATCTGATCCTGTCACATCTGATCCTGCCATATCTTATCCTGTCATATCGTATCCTGTCATATCTGATCCTGCCATGTCTGATCCTGTCATATCTGATCCTGTCATATCTGATCATGTCATCTGATCATGTCATATCTGATCCTGTCATATCTGATCATGTCATCTGATCCTGCCATATCTGATTCTGTCATATCTGATCATGTCATCTGATCATGTCATATCTGATCATGTCATCTGATC